>NW_019282530.1:0-78269 GCF_000648695.1 Onthophagus taurus
GTACAGAATAAAATTTGTTTTTCTTCTTGTCGATCATTTCAAAAATTTATTTTTCAAGAACTAAAATTTTGAATTTTGAAAATTATCGATGAAAATTGCAACATCGAAAATTTTATCAAAACTTCAAATATTGTTTTCTCAAAAACTAAAAGTTATTTTTCAAAACGTGTTGGTTCATTAGAAAGAGGACCCTCTTATTAACACTTTGGGAAATTTTTATATTTATATTCGAAGAAATGGATTTTATACGAATTTTTAAATAGCTGGCTAAACGGCGAAAATTGGAAAATTCGAAAGAATTGTCGATCATTTCAAAAATTTATTTCTCAAGAACTGAAAGTTATTTTTCAAACCGGTTTTTTGCATTAAAAAGAGGATACTTTAATTATTAATCGATAGTGATAACAGCGACAGTTCTGTTAGTTATGAATGTGATGATGAATTATAAGCGAAGAGAAGAAAACTAGACGAAACTGCAACAAGATATTTTATATATCGTATTGGGATTGTTACAATGAGGTTGCTAATAACAAACCTGATGTAAATAAAGTTGTATTAAATGAAAAAAGTTCTATTGAGGTTGAACTTGATTATTCTCTGCAGTGTCCAACACCTAAAAGAAATACTAATTCCTGTGAATGGTGGAGTACTAAGTAATAAGTTTTTAATATCCGGCCAAAGCCGNGTTGTATAGCACCTAGTTTTTATCAGTAGAAGAATTAATAATTAATTTTTTTAGAAATTCTGCATTGCCTGTTTCAAATAGATTGTTGCTTACTTTAAGATTTTTTGCTACAGGCAACATGTTATTGGATGTAGCTGACTTTTGTGGAATCAGCGAATCATTAGCTCCAGGTCAATAATAGAAGATTAGTAGTTATCAATTATTTTCGGAACTTATAAAAATAAACTTTAAAATTATAAAAAATAATAAAAGAAAACATTATTTACAATAAATATGTACATTATTATTATTTAAATATCAATACAGGGAAACGTCGTTTTACGCCGGGGTTCTGTTCCGAGAGACACCGGCGTAAACAAAATCGCCGTAAAATGAACACAAATATAATGGACAGTATAAGGTTAGGTTCCTGTTATGTTTATTTAATACATATCCTATATATATTCAAAATAAATAATAATCTCTTGATATAAATAATAAATTTTTTGAAATAAATCCAAAAATCCAGTTTCAGTTGCTTTGATTGTTGCTTCCTTTCTTGCAGAATCATAGCATAAGGTCGAAGGGCAGCTATGACACTTCTTTCAACATTTCCGCTTCGATTGTAATCCCCATCTATGTCACAGAGCTCACCTGTTAACTTTTCTATAGAGGAAAGGATACGAGTTAGATAGTCGGTTTTTAGGATTTTCCTATCATTTTCTTTCTCATCCTCCTCTTTTTCTTCGGGATTTTCTGATTGAGGGCGATCATATGCCTCCATCAACTCTTCTAATTCTTGATTTGAGATTGGTTATTCATGCACGTCTAACAGTCCGGTCACATCTTCAGTTGTTACGTCTTCGAATCCACATTCGCGTGTAAACTTGATAATGTCTTCGTTTATGTTAATGTTATTTACCACTTCTACACTTGCACCTTGTATAAATCCAGGAAGAACTTTACACCAAACGCCGTTTAAACAATTGTTTGTCACTTCGTCCCTCTTAGCTTTTGTCAAGACCTCTAAAAGCCCGTGGATTCTGGGAATGGTACACTACCATTGGCTTAAATTTTAAAGAACCAGAAATATTTGATTCCAAGAGAACAGTCAGTCTATCCTTGGCAACTGTTCCAAATGTTCTCGGTGGCAACTTCTTCCAATAGAGGCCTGTTTCATCAAAATTGAAGATTAGATCTACAGGGTAATTCCCTTGTTCCACAATTTTTTGAAACTTTTAAAGGTAAGCTGCTACTGCTTCTACATCAGCGCTCGCAGCTCGAGGTTTAAACGGATATTGGTTCGAGATTTGAATCTCGTGAAGCACCCAGTGCTTGCCAAGAAAGTTTCGTCAGTGATTTCTTGCGCCTTCAAATCAGAAAAAATCAACTGTGCTTTTTCGCATATGATTGCTTGTGTTACAGGAATATTCTTTTGATTGGCATCATCAACCCACAATGCCAACATTTTTTCCATTTTCTCTATATTTTTTTATTGTCGTCTGATGTCAGGCGAACCGGGGAATCCCATGCCGGCACCAACCGGCGTAATTGTGAATCGGCGTAAACCGAACCGGCGCAAAACGACGTTTACCTGTATATATAATTTTTTATCTCGACGTCTTTTTTCAATTTTATCCATCTCTTTCCTTCTCATTTTCTAACATTAATGTTGTTAACTCTAATCTTTTCTTTAATAAATCATTATAGGTATCCTGGACAGCTTTATTGGACACTACACCATATAAAGCAGATAAATTTTTTATAAATACATAGTAGGTTAGTTAGTATTTTAATTGTACTTTTACTTTTCCTTGTTGTTTGCAAAACCCAAACGTTATTTTCCACGTACTAACGTGGCTATTTTTATTTTCGAGGACATTTTTATGATCCGCCACCAAGTCAAGTAAAAGTGTTATTTCTTCAGGTTAAAAATTTGTTAATTGCCACTAACAGAACTGACAGGTTTATGAGAATTACCCACGAATTACTGACGGACAAAGGAGATAGAAACCTGTAATACCTCTTTTACACGTAGTCACCAACAGTCATTATAATATTCCACTAGATTTTTACGTTAATTACTAGATAGCCTATCCAATAGTTAGATCGAAATGGTAAAAGTCGTTTCGCAGTTAACTAATAGATAAACGTTATCCGATAGTTAGATTAACGACCAGTTTAACTAAAGGTGGTAAAAGCGGGCCTTAATGAAGAACATTAAAAATAGCCTGATAGTACAACAGTCATAAAACAGGGTACACAATATAATAAAATAAGTTTTTTTACTAAAATATGATTTTGTTTCTTCTAAAGAAATTACTTATTTTATATAAAATATATTAAGATATCTATTTCAATAAGATAAATATTTAACTTAAGATATCAATTTTAAATAATTTAAAAAGGCACTATCATATCTAACAGATTATGCCAAGTTTATATAACAGCTTGAAAATTTGAAATAAGCTAGGTCTTTGTGTTTATTAATATTTATTTACGATCGTTTCAAAATAATTTTCTACGCCGCTCTATATTAATAAAAACTTCTTAGTAACTCCTTATCCACCCAAAAAAATAACATCAAATATTATTCCATTAATGCATTAACGGAAGCATCGACAAACACTCTTAAACAAATACAAGTTTTGAGTACAAAATCCACCATTACAACGACTACTGTGTGAAAATATATTATTATTATCGTTGTATTGACATTTCCCATTTGGAAACAAGGGAAATGTAATCGGGCGGTAGGTGCTATAGGTATATTAAAACCTAAGTGTCATTTAAATACGCGTTATCAACATCCGATACCCGTCCAATCGTTCGAATCACGTTGAAACGCGTCGGCCACTTTGTTATCGCATTGAAAACATCGACGGACGATTGGAACGCGAACGGTAGCATCTGATGTATTGTTGACACTGGTGGAATGGTCCATCTGTCACATTGAAATTATTTTAATAGAGTAATTTAGTGGCTCTCGAAAACGCATTCTGGGGGGGAAAATTATTGATGTCAAATTTACCTGGTTAATTTATAAGGCAAACTTCATCGGTTAGATTAGTATTAATGGTTATTAATGTAACTTATATCTATTACTAAAAGCTTTTAAAAGGAAAAAAATATATTGTATCAATTTTCAATTAGCAACACGGTTTATTATCGAAACTTAATTAACCAAAAACTTAAACTCGCTAAATTGGCGTCCACAAAATGACAACGGCATTTCTAACGCATATTGTAACAAATTGGTCAAATAGTTAAAATTACGCACCCAACATCATGAAGAGAATTTCGACCAAAACAGTTCCAACTCTCGGAGTGCCGTTCGAGTCCGGCTTTTGTGTGCAAATAACAGCCGTACCCGGTTGTAATTAAGTATTTCACGAGCATAAATTTATTTGAATAGCGCAGTCGATTACTAGTTGTTAATTCGGTTAGTAAAATGTTTAATGCCTGATTAATTTGTTGGCTCTATACGGGGGAATGGGGGAGGTAAATATTTCGTTGTCCGACTATTTCATTACAGTCCAATTAAATCCGGTGCAACCGGCAGCTAGAAATTATTTATACGCGACGACTTTGCCAAATTATAAACTTTAGCTTTCCTAAATCTTGATTAATTCGAGCTTTTTTAAATTTTTGTATTTTGCAACACATTTATTTTGACTTTAGGTTATTTATTATCACCCCATTTTTGAATTTTTGAACGAATGGATGTAGTTTATATAAATGACTCGTATAAATCTTAATGTTTACACTTAACTTTATGTGTATATGAAATGCGTTGAAAAATAACATGAAATATTATGTGTATTAATACGTATTAATGAATAACGTGTAATTCCACATTGCTTGTAACAATAAATTCAAAAAATTTGTTGTAATATTTAAACAATGGAGTTGGTTTTTTACAAGTTATTGGGCTAAAAGTTCTTTTTACTGGTTTTCATTTTGAGATCTTGTATCATGCACTTTAATGGTAATATCATTGTTTCCTTCTCCCCTCAAAAATAACCACCTCTGTCATTGATTTCTCCACTTGAGGCCCATACTTTATAAGCATTCAACGACTCTTTTGTTGGAATACTCAGCTTTGTAAATTATTGCATAATTTGTTGCTTCCTATAATACAATTGCAAGATCACCGCGTAGTCCACGACTCTGCTCCTTCCGCCTCCTTTGAAGATGGTACCCCACAACTTGTTGACCTCTTAAATTTGTAGGAGAGATAATGAACGGCTTAAAAAGAATGAAAAGTGTTAACAAAAGGTATTGAGAGCAATAAGAACGTAATCGGATAAAGAGAGGAAGAGATTCGGAGAGATATAAGCAGCCATTCAGAGCAATCTTGGAACCTTTAATAGAGTAGTGGAGCAGTGTCAAGATTGTAATAATAACATACATTGGATCCAATTGTGATACAGTTATTAGGAGTTAATGCCAGCTTTTACGACATGTACGGAGTCGGTGAGATTAATGCTATCTCTAGTGACGCGATATTTGGCTTGGGGGACTTTAACATAGATGCACTTAACTCTGCAAGTGCTGCTTATTGTAATTTTTGTGCACTGCTGGAAGTATTTAGTTTAAAGCAATATATTGATGAGCCCACTAGAATTAACCTTCGTACTAGTACGCTAATTGATTTGGTGATTGCGGATGACGGTGCTCCTGTTGTGGCTTCTGGTGCGGTGGCGGTTCATGACATTTCTGATCATCATCTCGTTTTTTGTACAATTGCTTTGACAAATTTCTTCCCTCCTTCCGTCGTAAGAACTTTCCGTAGTTTTACAAACATTGATAGTGAATTGTTTATGTCCGACTTAAAAGAAGTTCAATGGCATTCCATCTTTGATTTCAATGATATTGATGCCAAGCTGAATTTTCTAAATAATAATATTGTAAATTTATTTGATCGACATGCGCCTATTGTAACGCACACGTTTACAAAAAAAAACCACCTTGGCTAACAGATAATGTGAAACTTTTGATGGATTTAAGGGACAAAGCACTTCATAAATTTAAACACACAAACAGTTTACATGACTGGGACTATTACAAAATGTTGCGGAATTATACTACAGGTGCAATAAAAAGAGAGAAAAGAGCTTATGTGGAGTTCTCGGCAAGGAGTAAAAATAAAAAGCAATTATGGTCAAGTTTAAAGAAATGCGGTGTCCATTATAACAAAAATAGAGAGATTCCTCTTTCACTTTCTGATGCTGATGAAATTAACAACTATTTTTGTTCAGTACAAAGTGACGGGTTGCCAGATGTAGACCTTTTAAATTTTTATAGTAACAATGTTAAAGATTCTGTGGATGTGTTTGAGTTTACTGCGGTGACGGAGGAGGAGGTAGGAGATGCCTTAAGCGCTATTTCTTCCAATGCTCAGGGAGCTGACCAGCTTTCTATATCTATGATAAACATATGTTCTCCCTTGATCATACATTTCATCAGACACATTTTTAATTTTTGTATAACTGAACATGTTTTTCCATCTTGCTGGAAAGAGTCGATCATTTTACCCATCGCTAAAGCAAGTAATCCTAATGCGGTGTCGGATTTAAGACCGATTAGTATTTTGCCGGTGCTTTCGAAGGCATTTGAAAAAATTTTAGCAAAACAACTTAGACATTATCTGAATGCGTGTAATATTTTGCCTGAATTCCAATCTGGGTTTAGACCTCATCATGGCTGCTGTGGAGCGCTTTTGAATATCACTGACGACTTGTTGTCTGCGGTTGATCAGGGGAAGATGTCGGCGCTTGTTATGTTGGACTACTCCAAGGCCTTTGATACTATTAATCATTCATTGTTGTTGAGTATTTTGCACTACATAGGCCTTGGGTGTGGTGCGATATCGTTGTTCGCTGACTATCTGGCGGGTAGGTCACAAAGTGTCATGATACATGGAAACAGATCTAGACCCACTGAAGTCGTATCCGGTGTACCTCAGGGCTCTGTGTTGGGTCCCATTTTGTATACGGTGTATACATGCCGGTTATACGACTGTCTGCGTCATTGTAAGTATCATGCTTATGCTGATGACACTCAGATTTATTCCTCTTTTAATGAAAAAGATCTTGCTGTTGCGCAAAGACATATTAACCAGGACCTGGATGCACTAGTTAGCCTTTCAGAAAGGCATAATTTAGTTATTAACCCCGATAAGAGTAAGTTATTATTGTTCGGGAGTAAAGCGTGCAGGAATAGAATAAAAAATAATATACAGATTTTTGTTAAAAATAGTCCATTGAATATTTCAAGTGAAGCAAAAAATTTGGGTGTCATACTGGATTCCGAACTTCGTTTTACGCAGCATGTTAGTTCGATGATGCGGTGGTCGTACTGTGCTCTTAAATCTCTTTATGAACACCGTTTCCTACTTAATAAACGAATAAAAATATTGCTCTGTGAAACACTTGTTTTGTCTAATCTTAATTATTGTGATGTCGTTTACGGACCTTGTCTCAAGGGTCGTGACAAATACCGTATCCAGAAGCTACAAAACTCTTGTATTAGATTCATTTCTGGTTTGAGAAATCGCGATCGAATATCTCATGTTTATGAGGATATCGGTTGGCTGCGTATGGCTGCACGTCGTAGGTTGCATGCCCTTGTTTTCTACCACCATGTGCTGAATAAGAGGGTACCACAGTACTTGTATGAAAGAATTCGTTTCCGAACTGACGTTCACAACGTTAATATACGTAAAAAAGATTACCTGGCAATACCGCGTCACAGGCTTGAGCTGTTTAAGAGGTCGTTTTCTTACACCATTGTTTCCTATTATAATTCTGTTCCTCCTGAATTCCAGCACCTTGGTGGTATCTTCTTCAAGAAGAAAATCAAAGGGGTCTTTCTGACCTGTAATAAATGACTAGGTCGTGCAGTTGTTTTTTTTTTCCGAGACTCCATACACACTACGTTATGATTGCTGGTTTTTCGTAATGCTTGCACTGTAATAGTTGATTCGTGGCCCTTTCGTTTCTTTTCTTTTTTTTTTTTTTAAAGTTTATTATTTTTACCATTAGTTAGTTTAGTTAGTTGATAGATTTTTTTTTATGGGGTGCCGGAAGAACAGATCAGTGTTCTTCACTGTTCTGAGGTATCTCCATTTGGCGCACATTTCTTTTCTTTTTTCTTGTTGTTTGTTTGTTTTTTTTTAATATGTATACAAATTTTCTTTTGTTATATTATGGATATACTTATATTATATTATGCGTCAATAAATAAAATAAATGGATAAATGGGTAAATGGATGAATGCTAGTAAAAATAAAAGATATTGGGAATAATTGGGACATAATGGAATATATTGCCAACATTTTACAAGGTATTCGGAGTCTGTGAAAGATAATGTCTTGCAGTCATTGTGAACATTTATAAGCCAATATAATTGTTGAATGATTGAAAATTATAATTATTGAAAAATAGTGAAAAGATTGCAAGAAATAGATAATGAATGTAATTGAGAAATATTATTTGTCGCAAAGAAATGTGTAGTCAAACAATAGTCAACAATACAAGAAAATAATAATAATATTCAATAAAAAATGTAATTTAAGTATTCCTCTATTGAGTAGAAAGAGTATTGTAGTAACAATCGCTTCACTTTCCCTCTGAAATGGGCAACGGCAACTCAGAATAGGCTGGTGGCAATTTATTATATAATTTTATGCACATATAATTAGTGCTTTGTTATGCTCTTTTGATACGGTGTTGTGAAATGACGATCCTGTTCTTCTACCTAGTGTCATGTTGGTAGATATCACTATGGAATGAATATCTCAATTTGTTCTTATGCAGAAGGGTAACTGCCGTCAATATGTAGGCGCTAGGGACAGTTAATATTTGCATCGCTTTAAATATGCTTCTGCAGCTATGTCGCAGTTCTGCACACGCCAGAACTCTAAGGGCTTCCTTTTGCTGGAACTTTTGCTGGAAGTTCAATTGGAAATGTTCATATTGCGTCTTTTTTCCATTCAGTCTTAGCTTATTGCTGGCGAACCACTCTTTCGCTTCCAGCTTCTTCGAACCTTCCGAGGACAGCGAAGTATCATCACCGAAAAGGCACATCAAATCAGCCATTAAGTTTTGTGTCGTTTAAAGGAATGTAAATGAAAGTTTTGTGGTAAGTCATTGGTATAGATCGGGAATAAAACTGGACCAAGAACAGATCCCTGCGGCACTCCCTGTCCTATCTGTCTTCTTGCCGAGAATCTTCCTTTCCAGTAAACCATTTGTATTCTATCTTGCAAATATGTCCTGAAGAGTGAAAGTGAAGTATATACCGTAGTACTCTAGCAGAAGTATAACCTTATACCGTAGTACTTTAGCTTAGCAAGCAGAATCTGGTGGTCGACGCAATCAAAAGCCATTCGCTATCAGTTCCAAACGACCCGTAACAGCTGTTAACAGTGGATCTTAGCTTTCGGTAACCGTGTTGTTCGGTGCTAAATATGTTGTGAGTTTCTTTATTACTCGTTCAAAGACCTTGGATAGTGTTGCTTGTATTGCGATGGGCCTGTAATTAGCGCAATTCGCTTTGTCACTACTCTTGAAAAGTGGCACTACCTTATACAGGTTGTCCCGAAAATAGATTTAGTTTCATAAGTTGATATATATAACTTCCTCTGACCCCCAAAAAATTTGCCGATTCAAGAACCTCCTCCTAGAACGCTTCTAGAATCGGCGAATCTATACTACTTGTTAACATCATGAATTTTAATTTGTTTTTATAATAATTAAGTGGTTACTATGAGCAGCATTTACTCAAAGCGGAATTTTTAATATTCACAATGCGCACGTTTGCAGTGATGAAAATCCCCATATAATACTAGAAATTCATCATCAGTGGCGATTCAGTGTTAATGTATGGGCTAGAGTTATAGGTGATCAGTTATTAGATCCATTTTTCTGCTAGAAAGTTTGACAGCCGATGCTTACATACATTTTTTTACAAAATGAGCTTACAGAGGCATTTGATAAATTACCTCAACAAATTCTAGAAGATTGCTACTTTATGCACGCGCTACTCGAGCATACTTAAATAACAGTTTTGGCAATAAGTGGATTGGCCGAGGAGGTCCTGTTCCGTGGCCACCTCGTTCACCAGATTTAAATCCGTTAGATTTTTGGTTTTGGGGACATTTAAAACAAATAGTTTATTCTGAAGACGTTCAAAATGTGCAGGATTTGAAAAATAAAATTAGTAATGCATTTGACGCAGTAAAACAAATTCCCAGTATCTTGGAACGCATTAGAAGTTCTTTTAAAAAACGCATCCGTTTGTGCTTAGAAGTAAATGGTGCACATATTGAACATTTATTATGACATGATTCTTTGCCAATTTGTTAAATATTTGTTGTTTTTTGCTGGTTGAAAGATTTTCTTCGACAATCTTTGTTACTTGTTTTGTTAAATTATTAATGAACTGTATGAATTGACTTAATATTAACTTATTATTTATTAAACTTTATCTTAACCATCGTAACCATGGTAATCATATAATTACTGCATCTACATCGTTACAATTATTGATGTTAATAGGTCAACTTATGAAACTAAAAGTTTGAATATCTCGAAAATGGTCCATTTTCGTACCTATGTTTATTAGGCTTTTTTTGTTTATTTTCGATCAGAGAATACGCTGGTAAAGTGTTGTACAATAGTTGCGGGACACCTGTACAGTTAAGCGTACGGAGCGGCTGTATCTCAATAACGGTAAGACTTAGAGGTTTGGGAAAAAAATCCTTATAAGCAAAGTGGGCAAGAGAAATAGCTGGAAATTATTTTGAAGTTCGTAATTCGACCGCTAGGGGGCGTAACTGCCATAGAGAAACATAAAATTCCCGCTATCTCAGAAAGTTAGACGATGAGCTATAACGTTGNTCATGCCGTATACTGCTCTCCGCACTGACAATAAAATTGCGATAATCACGATCGATAAGGAACTTTGAGCGACCCCTCAAAAGGGAAAAAGTTAAATAGTCGAGGCGATTTCTATACCGCTTCCACTTCTTGTGCATCTTACGTTTTTCACGAATTACTTTTATAGTATCTTTTGAGAACCAGTACGGAAAACCGAGTACGAAGACTCGTTTGCGCGGTACGAAAAGTTTAAAAGCTTCAGATAGCACTTCGTAAAAATAAGTGGCAGCCTCGTCCACGGTTCCATCGCTCAGACGAATATTAACTTATTATTTATTAAACTTTATCTTAACCATCGTAACCATGGTAATCATATAATTACTGCATCTACATCGTTACAATTATTGATGTTAACAATAGGTCAACTTATGAAACTAAAAGTTTGAATATCTCGAAAATGGTCCATTTTCGTACCTATGTTTATTAAACTTTTTTTGTCTATTTTCGATCAGAGAATACGCTGGTAAAGTGTTGTACAATAGTTGCGGGACACCTGTATATTAGAATTAGAAGCCATTCAGAGCAAAATTTGAATCTTTAACAGCGTAAAGTATTAAGAGCACCTTAACCTTTGCATAATACGAGACATTGGGAGTAATTGGGGTATACCGACAGCCATTGCCAATTTTTCACGACCTACCAACAATCGGTAAAAGCAATCAGAAAGCATTGAAAAGGCTTAAATGGACTATGTAAAGGGAATATCTAGAAGATAGTGAAAGTAAGAGAGAGGTATTGGAGCCAATTAGGAGCTATTCGGAGTAAGTGCATGTTACTAGACACTATTCGGACCAAACTATGAAATTTTAAAAGCGTAACGTATTGACAGTAACTTCAAGTTTATTCAATTATTATTAAATAATGATTAACCATAAAGGTTTGGTAGGTACCAGTATAGTGTTGTATATGTTGTGGGTTTGTTACGCAATAGTTCTGATGTAATAATATAGGATTAGATCCTGAATTACGTTTTCTTATATACAATATGTTGTATCCAGCTGAGTCTTTCTTGTAGGCCATTAAATCTTCATGTATGCTGTTATCTCATTATGACATAAGTATTAGTTTTTTGAAAATGCTTTACAAGCATATTGTGCAGAATGAGTTTCATGATATTCTTCCTTGTTTGTGAACACTCCCCTGAATGTCTGTTATTCAATTCTGAGTATATTTTTAAGATACTGATGTGTTAGAGCACCGTATTAAGCTTTTAGTACCTTGGATGCTACAATTTCCAACCAGAAATGCCAGTAAAAAGAGAGACTTGGTGACAACTTTCGCTTTCAATGATTAAATCGTGATTTCACATCATCATATGTTATGAGTTTTTCCAAATATTTCTAAACTAGGTAAAATAGGTTATGAAAAATTTATCTAAAATCTTAAAAATTCTTTTAATAACGAAATAAATTAGTTCCAAAATAAAACATTATCACCGTTTAAGATAAACGTTAATCCGTGAAATACTTCTCGTTAAATTCTATCGCGTTTAAACGATGCATTATAAAGTGCATTCGTATTATTTTAATCTCGATGTTATTCAAAAAAATAAATTAAAAGTATAGATAAAAAGGAGAAAATCATTTGACAGGACAATAATGACGAAAATAGAGTTGATCGAAAGGCGTTGATGCGACAAATAAACGTTTTATTGTTTGTGAATTGTGTGGACCGTTTCGGTTGAACTTGATTAATTACTTTATAACAATCAATTACCAAAGTTTTATCGCACGGTGTTTATATGTCAATTACAGAATAATTACTTGTCTCTCTTGTCGAGATACCGAATAATAGAGTGGGTGCCTCTCCTTGATCTTATCTAAGCGGGTTTTTGGCTGATGCATTTCGATTATAATCCTCCTATCTTTTTGACGCCAATTCTGTTTGTTCATATCACTCCTAATGACACTATCAAGAAATACGGTAAATAGTTTTTTTTTCACACGAAAAAAAAGTATAAAAACCCATTATGGGCTATGTATTAGGTATATTAAAAAAATTAAACAAGATTACATTCAATACTATCTATAATCCAGTATAAATTTAAAAAACTTTAATCTTGCGTTTAAAAAACTATAAGCAATAAATGATTGACGAATTAGTTTCACAAAATAGATAAGAATATAAAATCATAGGTAAACTTAATGAGGTTATATTTCGTTTAACGATTTTTAATATTGTTATCGAAATATAATACCGGGATTAATACAAATAATCAATAATAAAACCCAAATTTTTATTATTGGACAAGATAAAGATGTAATTTATCACAACTTATATGCCAGTTACTACATTTCCTAACGGATCAAATTAAATCCCCTCTTATCTCTGTTCTTCGTAACCTTGATCTCGACTTCCAAAATAAAACAAACAACCTTCAAATTCTTCTTGAAATTATAAATTAACGTTAAAAAATTAATAAATGATTATCGTCGGTTTCAAAACAAGATTATAAAGTCATTATCGAACGTAAATTACACCTGTAAGTAATCGTGGATTAACGTCAACCAAGTAAATTACATCACGTGATAATATAAATAATTTCGATAGATAAACAATAATTTGAAGATTGTTTAAGAGTAAAATGATTACGTGCTGAATGATTCGTATGTATTTAACTTGTATAAAGAGGGAGATTATTTCCTAATCAAGATTAATTAGGATTGAAATTGTTGATAATAAGTGTATTGATTGTTGCTTTTTAGGTTATTTATTTTTAGAAATGTATACTTCGTTATAAACGTAAGTTACGTTAAATCATTATAGTTTATGTATTTCATCACTGTTCTAGAAGCAAAAAGTTAGTATTTTAAACGTGCATGAAACTGCTTACGTATATTTGCTAGTTCAAAAATGGTCCAGATTATGTTCAATTAGAAAGAGAAGAAGGAGCAGATGTGCAGAATATGAACAAGGTAACAAAATACTATGTAAAATGAGACTGTGTGAATGAAGAATCGAAATGAACAACCACTTCTGGAAAATGATGCCTAAAGAACACAAACTTATATGTTGAATTATACTTAAAAATCAAAATTTAGGTTATAATGCTGCTCAGATATGAGTGCAGAAGATTCTATTAGGCAGAGAAGTTAGCAGGTATTTGTAAAAATGAATATGGTATAGAAAAAATCGTATCATTTAGTGTATATGCGTCAGGCTGGTGTTAATGATCTTTATATACGATTTAATGTTTAATGACAATAGAGATTGTTATGTAATTTACTTTACTGTTATAATCAGAAAATGCCAAAAAGAGCACTCTGGAAAGAAAAGCAGTTGAAGGCTTTTGAGCGATGATGAAATGAGCGTTAAAAGAGCTTCTGACATGCACCTAATTCAAGGAGAAAACACTATGCGAACATATTAACAATCATTTTCTGATCACAGGTCAGAAAGCTTGGTCGCAATCCATATCTTAGTATCGGAATGGAACACGAACTCTGTGCTTGTATATTTCGATTGAGTGAGTTTGGCAATATATCTCACCCATTCGAAATACCTCTGCTAGCGTTCTGCTGGTAAAAAGTAAATACAAGAAACGCAACGCCATCAGGAGAAAAGTACAAAAAAGCCTAATACATGAATGATTATTTTATAAAAATAAGAAACGTATTAATGGAAAAACAAAAGAGTGATGCAACCATTTGATGGAGCATCATTTCATCTGGATGAAAACATCGTAAACATGGCATCACGTTGTCTTGCCTTCCAAGTAATTTAACTCATGAGTTGCAACTTGTGGATAAAGCAGTCTTCAAACCATTTAAATCCTTTTGTGATGAAGAAATTTTGTTGTTCTGTGATAGGATCAAAACCAGCAAATTGAGAAAGAGCCACTTGGACAAGAGCTTTGACTGTAAATAACGTTATGACGTTAAGGCTGTTTTTGCTCCTTCAACATGTTTCACTTCAAGAAAAGATGAAAGTCACTTCTAAGTTTACCTAATCTAAAAATAATCTCAGTGTCTCCTCTTTGGTGGAAATAGTACTATTAGAAATATACAATATACATGCACAAGAGACTCCAGAATTAACTCATAGCAGTTTCAACCAAAATGGTAACAGACCAACGTCTGATGAATCAAGAGTCTAACACCATTTTCAGCAATTTTCTCCACACTAGAATGGAAAAACACACATACTATTGGACGTAAGACAGTATAACTTATATAACTCTAAGGCGAACGTAATCACTACTTCACTGCTTCGAGGCCCTGAAAACATCTTGACAAATTCCAGCAACAAGAACGAAGAAAAGCTCTGAATGTACAACACCAGAAGGGAAGAATTTGATTTTCAGCCAAGCACAACCACGGACACGAGTTGCAGTTACGGAGATCATGTCTTTATGTAAATTTTGTTCAAAATGTGTGCATGATAAGTGTGAAGGCATCAGAAATAATGCTAACCTCTCAACATATAAATGCCCAAAATGTATTAACAATAGGTGATGGGATCTGTTTAATTAGTTTTGATACCTAATTTTTGTTAACATATATACACGGCGACAATAAATTAAGGTGATTTAACGCAACTTACCTCTATACTAAGTTCTACCCATGAGGAGTTATAGGCCTGCAAAGTTGGCTCTTAAATTTTTAAAACATTCAATATCTTAATAATATATTAAGCTAGAAATTTGATATACGTTATGAATGTACAAAAAATAATAATTGGTAGCAAGTTGAGTTCAATTGAGGCATTTCATAGGGTTGATTATGGGTGATGGCTTCCAAAAGTTGGACAGACTTTTTTAACCTTTTGGCGGATTTAATACATTATTACCTCATTTCATGTAAAATTTAATTCTAAAACTTTATTTACTCTTATTATTTTTTAAAAAACTATGTCAAAGTTTACAAATTTAAAGAGTTAGAGATTTTAAAGCAGTTTTGAAGAAAATGGGGGACAATTTTGCCTTTTATGTTTCAATACTGGATATCTCAGAAGTACCAGGAGTACCAATATTTTCTTCACCTATATTTGTTAAATACTGTTGTTCCGATTCTTTTATGCTGGTAGCAAAATCTTCATAATTTCAACTCAATATACAACATGGATTCCATGAATACTTTTTACACGAATTATCTGCAGGCGACATTTTATTTACTGTTAGGTTGTCAAAGGCAAACTTGTCATTGATCGCCAACGAAAATGTTTGGAATATGCTTTATTCCAAAATTAAATCATACTTAAACTAAATTTAGTTTTGATACTATAAAAGTTTGTAAAGTTTAGTTTTCTTCAATCTTTTGAGTGTGCTGCGAAATCTTGCATTACTTCATAGACTTATTTGATTACGAGGTCATTATACAGTTCTTGATTGGGTACATAAAGATAAGTGTTGGTAATAAATTTATTTGACTGCGTTGGATGATCAATTAATTGGATGGTATCTGGAAGACCAGATGGCTTAATTATGGACTGATAAACTTGTCTCTTTGATCGCAGATCATGTTGGAATCATCTACTGACATTTGTCTACTTTTGTGTCTAATCTGCTCAGCTTTCGTCTAACATGATGCTTCAACCTCAGTCTGCCATCAAGGTGGAGACCGAAATATTTTGTTGATTCTGCTTGAGAAATAGTGAAGAAAAGTATTTTGCAAGTTTTTCCACGGCTTTCATTTCAGTTGAGTCTTTTATCATAACAACTGTATAATCAGGGAATGTCTAACACTATCTTGACACTATCTTGTGGAACTTCAGCCAAGATCGGTTTGAATGTTGAGTATTCCTCTTCATGTGACTCCAAACTCACTTCTCAGGAAGATATGATTCTAGTAGTTGACAACACTTTCCCAACTTATAGACAACTTTTCTTGCTGATGTCAAACACCTGTTAAAACAGAATTTTTCAATAACAGCATTCTTAATAACGGTGGTCACTTTATGCATTTGATCTATTCTATGTAGAATGGCGATTGCGAAATCCATACCAGAAATCTGGTATGTTGATGATGTTTTAACAATAATCTTTCAAAGAATTAAGCATAGTTATCTGCGCCATCTTAAAAGATTGCGGAACATGCTTCAGTCTCAAGAAAGCATTAAACATGTAAGTCGACATGATTGCTTTTCTTGCAGCTCTTTTAATAAGCTAGGTGAAATTTCAATGGAAGAAAACTTAATCACAATAAACAATCTTTTTGGCGTGCTTTTAACGCACCGTGAAAACAAGTTATACACACGTTCGACTTGACCAAAAGTTCGGACTCGACTTCATTGTTTTTCTATGGGTCTTCCTAAGGTCCAGCTAATTTTTCAAACTTTATTAATTTAGGATGCTATTCCACTAAATCGTGGAATCGACTCATTAGCTAGCAAAGTGACACTTTCACCATGTTAAAACTACCCATTTTCGCTTAGGAGCCATAGTAGGTACTAGTGATGGATATCCGGTTATCCGGCATATCATTATGGTTATAACTTCTGGTGCATTTCTGAAGTGATACCACACATTGCCATAAAATTCAAAAAAATTGTCGATTATTTAAAAAATCTATTTCTCAAGAACTGAAAGTGATTTTTCAAAACGGCTTGTTGCATTAAAAAGAGGATACTTTAATTAACAATTGGTGATATTTCCACAAGGATAATTCATGAAATTAATTTTATAACGAATTTTAAAAGTTATTGATGAACATTGTAACATCGAAAATTTTATCAAAACTTCAAATATTGTTTTCTCAAAAACGAAAAGTTATTTTTCAAAACGACTTTTTGCATTAAAAAGAAGATACTTTAATTAATAATTGGTGATATTTCCATAAGGATCCTTCAAGAAATTAATTTTATAGCGAATTTTGCAAGTTATCTACGAAAATTGCAACGTCGAAAATGTTATCAAAACTTCAAATATTGTTTTCTCAAAAACTGAAAGTTATTTTTCAAAACGTGTTGGTTCATTGGAAAGAGGACACTTTTATTAACACTTTGGAAAATCTTCATACTCATATTCCAAGAACTGGATTTGATACGAATTTTTAAAACCTAATCGGCGAAAATTTAACAATTCCAAAAAATTGTCGATCATTTCAAAAATTTATTTTTCAAGAACTGAAAGTGATTTTTGAAAACGGCTTTTTATATTAAAAAGAGGATAGTTTAATCAACAGTTTGGGAAATTTTCATACTGATATTCCAAGAACTAGATTTTATCCGAATTTTTAAAACTTAATCGACTAAAATTGCAAAATTCGAAAAATTGACGATTATTTCAAAAATTTATTTCTCAAGAACTAAAAGTGATTTTTCAATACGGCTTTTTGCATTAAAAAGAGGATACTTTAATTTATAATTGACGATATTTCCACAAGGATACTTCAAGAAATGAATTTTGTGCGAATTTTGAAAGTTATCGATGAAAACTGTAACATCGAAAATTTTATCAAAACTTCAAATATTGTTTTCTCAAAATCTAAAAGGTATTTTTCAAAACGTGTTGGTTCATTGGAAAGATGACTCTTTTATTTAACACTTCAGGAAATTTTCATGCTCATATTCCAAGAAATGGATTTTATACGAATGTTTAAAACTTAATCGGCGGAAATTGCAAAATTCGAAAAAAAGTCGATTTAAAAAATTTATTTCTCAAGAACTAAAAGTGAGTTTTCAAAACCCTTTGTTGTATTAAAAAGAGAATACTTTAATTAATAAATGGTGATATTTCCACAAAGATCCATCAAGAAATTAATTTTATAGCGAATTTTGAAAATTATCGATGAAAATTGCAACATCGAAAATTTTATCAAAACTTCAAATATTGTTTTCTCAAAAACAAAAAGTTATTTTTCAAAACGGGTTGGTTCATCAAAAAGAGGATACTTTAATTAATAAATGGTGATATTTTCACAAGGATCCCTCAAGAAATTAATTTTATAGGGAATTTTGAATATTATCGATAAAAATTGCAACATCGAAAATTTTATCAAAACTACAAATATTGTTTTCTCAAAAACTAAAAGTTATTTTTCAAAACGGGTTGGTTCATTGGAAAGAGGACAGCTTTATTAACACTTTGGGAAATTTTCATACTCATATTCCAAGAACTGGATTTTATACGAATTTTCAAAACTTAATCGGCAGAAATTGCAAAATTCGAAAAAATTGTCGATTATTTCAAATTTTTTTTTCTCAAGAACTAAAAATGATTTTTCAAAACGGCTTTTTGCATTAAAAAGAGGATACTTTAATTAATAATTGGTGATATTTCCACAAGGATCCTTCAAGAATTTAATTTTATAGCGAATTTTGAAAATTATCGATGAAAATTGCAACATCGAAAATTTTTTCGAAACTTCAAATATTGTTTTCTCAAAAACTAAAAGTTAGTATTCAAAACGGGTTGGTTCATTGGAAAGAAGACACTTTTATTAACACTTTGGGAAACTTTTATACTCATATTCCAAGAAGTGGATTTTATACGAATTTTTAAAACTTAATCAAACTTAATAAATAAAGTTGTATTAAATGAAAGAAGTCTTATTGGGGTTGAACTTGATTATTATCGGTAGCGTCCAACACCTAAAAAAGATACTAATTCCTGAGAATGTTACCGGATATCCGTTCCACCATTAGTAGGTACTAAAGAAAAGATAACTGCGTTTCCGTTTGGATTTCACCGGATTTGTTCTTAATTTTTTTCAGCGCATTTGTTTTTATCTCAACATGAGTTTATATTTCCAAAAAGAAAAGAAAAGTTATTTCTAAAATTGTGTGTAGGCCATTTCAATTAATTTAACACATTTTAATGTATATCGATACTTTTTTTAGTTTTAATATAGGCACAATACGTAAAAATTTAAATTAAAAACAAATAAATCAACTAATTAAAAATCATATTTATTCAAGGAACACTTCTCATCTTCTTAAATGTTTTGAATTCGTGCCTAAGTGGCGTTTAAAGAATTCTTTATCCAACTGAATCGGAAGATGAAATAGGCACGAACCACAAATAAAAAAATAAGAACAAAACTTTTCCCCGTTCGTATTTCTTGTAACTCGTTGAAAATAAAAAAAAAATAAATCTTGTATATATACATTTTAGAACAACAATAATCGTTAAGAAAGTTTCTGAAGAAACCCACATCCATAAAAGACAATAGCTATATGTAGTGGAATTTTCCCCTACTACCGGAAGAGGAAATTTCGTACTCGAAAACAGTCGAATGTCGTTAAAGCGCTGAAAATACCGCTTGCCAACTCCGATTACTGCGAATCTAAACAAGTTTAAGAGCCCCGCAAAAATAATTAAATCCGAGAAATATATCATTACAGCCTTTCTACGGGAGGAAGCCTTGGTATTGAAAGGTTGAAAATTGAGCTTAAAGCTCTGATAGCTTTCGGTTGACTTTCGATTGCGATTCGTCGCGTAGCAACTCCTGGGGTTGTAGGTGTGGCGTATAAAGTTTTCAGCCAATCCTGATTGGGAATCGTGCGCGCGTCGATTCCACTGTAATACACACGTCTAATGTTGCTGTAATGTTCAGATATTATTAGGATAATACTTTTCAAATCGTTTAGTCTATCAACACCTACAGTAAACGTAACAACTGGTCATACAGATTCTCTTAATAATATTTCGTTTATATATCAATTAGTTCAATTACTATAAAGACTTTACATTAAAAAAAAAAAATAATAGTTATTATAAGCGCGCAAAATTTAAAATTTACAAATATATATATATAAAAACATATATATATATATACACATAAAGTGTTTGTTTGATGTTGTGATGACACATTATTTGGAAGAAACATCTCACCACATGGTTTTAAATCACGAGTATCAGCCGAAACCGCTCAATATGGATACTAAGATTCAAGATCAAAATAAAGGGTCCTTTTGTATAGATGCTTTATTATCGAGAGAAGACCGTCCAACATCTCCGGATACGTCTCGGAGTATTTCGCCGACGTCTACCAGAAGTACCAGTCCGCCGATTTCGCCAGGTAGCGAAGAAATTCCGCCGAATCCGTTTGTCCCAAGACCCGGTCTTCTCAATCAAATCTATCCGAATAGTGGAGCGTTTTATGGATACCCACAAAGTCAAGGATCTGCGTTTCATAGTATCGACGGAAGTATGGTACAAAAAGTCCAATTACCGGTTGGTCATCACAATCATAATCAACTTCAACAAATGCAACTTGAATGGTTAGCGAGAACGACCGGGATGTTTTACCCAAGATTACCAGATTTAACAGGTAAGTTATTTTTAATAAAAAAAAAATGTTTATTTATTTATTTATTCGCGATAAATTCTGCATTCAGATTAGCGGTTAAATACGCGCATAAAGATTGTAAATACAAACTCGATAATCTTATATACATAATGTGACTAGTGCCTAGGTTCAATGGGTTACATTATATTTATACGCGCGTCCTGTTTCAAAATATCTATAAATGTTGATTTTTCGAAGAATTTTTCTAGAATAGAAGTGTTACTTTTAAACTTATCTTTGATGTTGTTGATTTATGCTTCGAAGAGGGTATGTTAAATTTATTTTAAGTAGGTAAGTTATGTTAATATTGATTTGATTATTTCATAATAGATAATAAATATAAAATGTAATCTTAAAATATTTTTAAAGAAAATCAACATACTTCATATATTTGATATGCAGATAAATTTTTGTTAAAATTTAAATAGAAATCTTTTTTATATCAAATTATTTAGTTTCTTCGTTTCGTCATCTGTTTTTGAATTGGGATCTTGTTCTAAAAATAATAATTGTGCTTCAGATTTTGATGCAAATAACTTAACAATAGTTTCAGTTAGGGCTAAGTATTTGACCATATATTATGAAACTTTATCCTTATTTGGTGAAGATGTGATCCTATTACTTCCATAAAAGTTATCATATTGCGATAATGATCAACATTAATAGTTGTGTAATAGTCTTAGTTTTGACATTATCGCTGATGATAATTTCCTTTGCAATGACGCAATAGATTTTATATTGTTTTAACATATCAATTAATTAATCAATTGTTTTAATAATTCATGAAAGTACAAATCTATCCATTCGCCATGAGGAGTTCCTCGTAATATTATTATTCTTGTAATGCATAGGTTATGCAAATGTGGGATGAAAATGATTTTGTTGGAGACAAGCATTTTAGCATCAATTCTGATTGAGTTTCGACATTCTTTAGTTGACAATCAACTTCAATTCCAGCTTATTATTTTTTTGAAAATTACATTGAGTGTGTAATTCCTACATAATAGTGATGGAACG
Organism: Onthophagus taurus; assembly: GCF_000648695.1. Lineage (NCBI taxonomy): Eukaryota > Metazoa > Arthropoda > Insecta > Coleoptera > Scarabaeidae > Onthophagus > Onthophagus taurus. Next base: position 21,855 of record NW_019282530.1, read on the forward strand.
GATAGATATTTTGCGACAAGCCGAATACCGAATATTCGGCATACACTTCGGCGGGATATCCGGTTATCCGACATATCTATCCGGCCATTATAGTTATAACTTCTGGTGTATTTCTGAAGTGATACCCTACATTTATTTGTTTATTTATTTACAATTTTTTTTTTTGATCCAAGATACAAAATGAACTTTTTTGATGGTCAATTTAAATAAAACAAAATTTTCCTTTTCTTGCTATTTATTTTATTATGCTTCTAAATCGATTTCGAGGAAACAATCCTCATCTTCAGTAGAATTGTCAGTTTAGTTGAAAAAATATATATTAATCATCATAATTTAACACATCCTCCAAAGTTAACTTCATCTTTTTATCCAAACTTGAAAATTTCTTACTTTAATAATTGAACAAATATAATAGAATATCAAATTCAAAACCAAAAGTTAAAATACACTTAAAACAAAATCCAAAATAATATAAAACAAAACACGCGTTTACATTTGACAAAAGATACGAAAAATCTTTTGATGGTGATTGAACTCACGAACCAACTCTAAAAAGAAGACACTTTAATTAATAATTGGCGATATTTTCATAAGGATCCTTCAAGAAATGAATTTTGTAAGTTATAGTTTTCTCAAAAACTAAAAGTTATTTTTCAAAACGGGTTGGTTCATTGAGAAGAGGGCATCTCTTATTAACACTTTGGGAAATTTTCATACTCACATTCCAAGAAATGGATTTTATACGAATTTTTAAAACTTAATTGGCGAAAACTGCAAAATTCGAACAAATTGTCGATCATTTCAAAAATTTATTTCTCAAAAACTAAAAGCGATTTTTCAAAACGGCTTATTGCATTAAAAAGAGGATACTTTAATCAATAATTGGTGATATTTCCACAAGAATCCTTCAAGAAATTAATTTTATAGCGAATTTTGAAAGTTCAAATATTGTTTTTTAAAGCTATTTTTCAAAATAGTTATAGTTTTTGAATAGGCAACCGGATAGTTGCCGGATATCCATTCCACCACTACTACATAGCATCTTATATTAGGATTAATATTAGTGTTATTCACTGAGTAGCAAAAGTCATAATGGAATCTTTCACCATGCTCATTAAAGAGTCAGCAAATGCATCTTGGTTTGCAATTCTACAACCAAGCATATTAAAACTCTTCATTAGGTGCAACTTAAGTGCAAACAAGGTTTTTGTATGTCAACCAAGTATTTCTGATGAAGTGTTCAAGAGACAAGCTATGAAATGCGCAAACGACACTCGGCTTAATAAAACCAAATCACGCATTTTTCAGTCTACAATTAAGTAAATATCGTTGCACTAGTGGGGTACATATTACTGGAGCTGTCCTGCGGCCGAGGCGTAATAGTACGTTGTCCAATATTATAAGAATTTGGTATCAATTGTAGCGCCTCGGCCACAAGCAACCTCAACTTATTAATTTTTATTCGTAAGTTAATCCAATATTACATGGACATGGAATTAACACTAACTGTCTAGGGTTTGACAAATTCTCAATCGAACCCTACTTATCTTAATCCACACCAACCCAATTTAAGTCAATGCAACCCATTCTAAGTCTACCCAACCCAACCCATCCCAACTCTATCCAACCCAACAATAAACTCAAGAAACACTTTATGTAAAAAACTACCTCATTTCATTTCTCTTTAGACACAGAATCCGTGCATTATTATAGACGATCAGTGGCGTAAATTTGTTAAATTGTTATGCTTTCACCCTTTTAATTTTTCTCTCTTCTGTGGAAGTTCATCACAAATTCTCTTCTTCCAGTTTTCAATATGAGTTAGGCAACATTGTTTCTTCAAACTGATGCTTCATTTCTATTTCTCTTCATTAAAAAGGGCACATGTAAAGACATCTACTTTCCGGCATGCAAACCAACAGAGATCTGATTTCAGTTTCCGTATCTTTGTCAGATACGTGGGGAATATTTCATCGTGTGTTAGAATTATGTGATCCTTTCTGCTGCTACAACAGTTCTTAATACAGATTTTTGCCAAACCAGTGCACCACCGCCTTTGCCCCTTATTAGCTGTCGGTTTTTGTTCGAATCCTTACCTCTTAGTAGGGTTCTACTTAACTTCTTTCGCCAACTTGAGTTATCAAAAGATTCCAACGCGCGCTTTCCCTTTTTAGAGCTGTTAGATTGTTTTAAAAATTTTGGCTACTTTTTCGGTCACATTTTTATGTACTCCATCATACGCAGCTCTTTGTCCAGCAGGATTGTTTATCGCCCAACTCTTATCTCTGTTCTATTAAATCTTCTCCTGCGCTCTGAAATAACCACTTCCGTTTTATCTTCAACTAGTTCTAGAGCAATTCCTTCACGATTTCAGATATTCTTTGTATACACTACCTAAGCTTGCCTTTTATTCTGTTCGTCTGCGTAGCCCGCTAATGACACATCTCCTTCCAATCTTATCCTCAGTACTTGGTCGTAAAACACATTCCAGAAAGTTCCAGAGTTGATGAAACCCAACTTAACTGATGTATTTACATGACATCATCACAGATTAATTAAACTCAAATCACTTAGCAATCACAAATCTGCATCTTAATCGGACTATGCTGACATACAAATCCACTACAAATGGATTCTACATCTACCCACTTTTAGATAATGTATCTAAAGCCAATTTTTCTGCAAATAAACTTTTAAGAACTACAGTTATAGAAATTCGGTTTGATACCATTTTCAATTTCACGATAGTCTTTTACATGAATCTTTCATTTTTTGAACATCGGCACTTATTGATTACTTCTTGTCCTTTCTAATCACTCATATTCTGATTATTAATTACTCATTAGATATAATGAGACGCGGTCATTTGTGGGTGTGACAACGCAATTTGATGACAAAATTGGTTGAACAGAAACCAATCGTGTTACGATAGTGTCACTACATTTTAATAGTATTATTAGAAAACACTTTTATTGTAATAATGAAGTGTAATGAGATGAGGTCATTTGCACAGAGGCGATAAAATTATGAACTTGGACTATGTCTCTAACTTCTGTTATCACGAATTTTAGCAGCATTTTGAGAAATTTGAAGAAGGAGCCAAATAGGGACAATGAGTCTAAAAAAATATCTAAGAAGGAATTCCATATTAAACATTTTCTTTGGTATTCTTTTCTCAACCAATCGAAACAGGAAACCATTTCAGCTATTTCTCTTCTATCTCCTCTACTAGAGCTTTTAAGCTTAGTTCTTCTCTAATTCTCTTATTTCGCACTCTGTCTCTTCTGCTATTATTCAATGATACTTCATCTCTGCTGAATCTAGTTTTGATTTGTGTCTGGAGATTTGTACCAACATTTCCAGTCTAAAAGTGAGTGTGGGTATTTAGATAGTTTGGTGTATACTATATGTATTTTTGCTTTAGTGCTGCTTTCTTAGCTACCATCTTTACTAATCATAGTTCCCAAATCATCGCAATATTCTTGTTTTTGTTCCTGTTTTTTATCATTCCTTTCTAATTACTGGGTTTATCCATGAACCCAACAATTCACTATCTGTAATTCATCTCATCCATTCGTCCATTATGGTCAATGCAGTTTTATATCGTAACAAAAGCTCAACCATAAAGAAGAGCTTACTTCATGAATCCTTCTTAGTCATAATTTCTGGAGCATATCAGGATACACTTAAATCTGCATTATTGGCATCAACGATAAACTTCTATCTTAAAATTCAAATTGATATCTAGACACTTTTCCATTATATTCCAGATTTTCTGAAAATCCATTCATAATTATATCATAATGAATATCTCAAAAACAATTCATTTGACGCAACGTTGGTTATCTTCTGCACGATTTTCCCCTACACGTTCGTATTCCTCCAATGTAGCACGTTTCTGATAAAATTATTATCGTAAGCGTTTGGCAAAACATCAAAATTTTCCATCTTTTTTCCAGATTATTATCCACTTTCCTACTATTACACAAGAAGAAATTATATTGTTGCACATAGTTATATCAATATGTGATTTCGCCCATATCATATTAAAATCTGCAAAAGCAAAGCCTGTCAATGTAAGAAAATTTGAGATGTCTTTAGATTTGACATTTTTTATGAAGAGTACAATAAGTCTTAGTTTTAATGGTAAACAACTTAATGTTGTTTAGTTTCTCTGTGTGCAGTAAGACAGTTAGTTAGCATACGATACCAACTCTCTTTGAATTTCCCTGTGAATAGTATGGCATATTAATTATTTTAAAAACTCGTCTATGTTGATAAAAATATTTGAAAATGTAAAGTTGTAAAATGAATTTGGATTAGATATTTGAGTTGTTCATCATAGAGTAGAGAAAATTCAAGATAGATTCAGGTGGGAGTTGGGTTGGGTCCAACGGGAGAAACCCTCGAGTACCAGCAGGAAACGCCGAACGGCGTCGGCGGCGTCTTCTTATAAGTAAGACAAACAGGAGAGAGCAGGTCCTGACGAGCGCCATGATCGAGCAGGCGAGGACTACGATTGTAAATTGGCGATGTAAACACATTCTAACATGATCAGCACTACATTACGTCCTGCCGTCTCTGTTACTGTGCTAAACTAACCGGAAGCGCCTCTCTCGCGTCATGCGTTCTCTCTCTTTCTCACTTCACTTCACTCTACGACCCATAGGAGTTCTTCAACATTCTCTCCTTCGTCTCAGTCTTCATCTCTTGCTTGTTTGGTCCCTTTGCAATTAGCTAATTTGATTTTGGAGATCCCTTTCTACGGATCTGTTCACAATGTGTTGTCAATGTTTTGTTCGCTATGTCTTTTTTTTATTGTGTGGGGTTGGTTTCCGATGGTGTCTCTTTAGGAAAGGGTTTTGCGGTAACCGAATTAGTTTATCAACTACGTGAAGATTTTTTTTAAAGAATTTTCGATGTTTTAGCGATAAAATAAGACAAATAAAGAAACTAATTATGTGAAACAAAATCCAATGTAAACACGAAACAAGCAATTCTCATCATAACCATGAAACCATATGCCTTGGTCACCAGATAATAACCAATTTAGAACAGTTTCATCCACCATTTGCGAATGAAGTACAAATATGCGGACGTAAACGAAACGCCACACTCTTATCTAACTAATTGAATAACGTACATAACCCTATTTTTTTTTGTAATATCGAATTGAGTTAATTAAGAGTGAGACGGAAACGGTTTATGGATACAACAGATAAACGAAAAGAGTGGAAAATTGGACTGAAACAATTTCCGCCAATACACCCCTGTTAATATGAACCGATAACGGCTGCACGCGCAAATAAAATTGGCACGGATTACCTCGAAATTATTTACCGTATCAATTCGATAAAGTTTAACAAATTGTTATAGTTTTATTAATTTTGATTGATCCGTTTCAATTAGGTAATATCGGCCGGTATCGTTCAGATATCACTATCTCAAAAAAATCCGTTAATCTGGAGACGATGTCCAAATCCTTTCGATTGGGGCATAGATTAGAATAATCCCTTATGACCGATAAAACTCGTCCTCCCCTATAGCTATTAAGCAAGATTTTCAAGCTCAAATTGTCGACAGATGGTTGCAGACATCCGCGTGTTAGCAATTCATTTCGGCAAATTTGTACCATTAAATGGATACCATAGATCCACCTACCTAGTTTACGGGGTTATCGACTGGATTATTTGAGGGTATTGTTACTAAATTCTATGTATACTGTGACACATGGTAATATACTAAAACCTCGATATTACGGACATTATTTAATACATCAGTATATTTAACCCGTTTATGCCTGAATTAATTTTTTTTAGATATTTGTATTTCCAGTGTCATCTTGGTGCAGATTTTATCATTTGTAACTTACTTCAAGCATTATTTTTAAGAAAATACTATTTTTTCGTAGTTTTTTTTAATGTTCCATTAATGAAACAATGGCCATGAACTTTAACAATAAATGTATTGGAATTATTTATTGTCCATTATCTTATGTGGAAGTGAACAAAACAGAATTCATGCAGATAGACTTTACATTTTTGACAAAACTATCTCAGCACTCTTGAAGCCAATTTATGGGAAGATGAAGGTCCTCGTCCTGTCGGGGGGAATACCACATTTTTGTAAATACGTTTGCACAACTATTCTTCAAAAATGTAAATAATACATTTTTTACCCTAGTTCTTTTTTATATAGTGGCCATCCGTTGTGCACTGAAATATCGACATAAAGCGCAAAAATTGCTCCTGTAGAATCGTGTAGTTGTGTATGTTCTCATCCATCCTGTCTACACCGCCCATAAATTTATTGTATTGAGCTACTACATGAGCTACTATTGGCAACCTTTTTTTCTGTTTTGATATCCACCTTTCCACTCTACATTCTGGAAGTGTAGAATCATAAGTACTGATCATCAGAACTATTCTATTATCATGCCGGCTTGAATGGTTAGTTTACTGGCAACACCTGTACGGCAACTTCTGTCGTTGCAGAAGTCTTCATTGTTGCTATCTTCTGTACTTTCAGCACTATCATGTGGAGGAGTGATAAAAACATCAGCGGCCCAAAAATTCTCGCCTTCTACTACTTGAATGAGTTTTGCAGTTGTGAGGGGTCTGAAAATATTCAAAATCTTTATGGACCTGTTTAGCCCATAGTTCCAATATTGGAACTTTTGGGAAAATGTGTTTTTTTTTGTACTTATCGTATTCATTATTATAGATGATATATGGAAATGTATGTAGAATCATAAGTACTGATCATCAGAACTATTCTATTATCATGCCAGCTTGTAATGGTTAGTTTATTGGCAACATCTGTACAATAATCATAAACACCTCTGTTCTTCTTTTCTATCACTTTTGAAGGCATTATGGGACACTTTTTAATTCTATTTTATTTGATAGTTCCCGTACATCCATATCTTTTTTCTATAGTTACTAGTTTGTTTTGGTAGGACTTTTATCATCACTTTTATTATTTTTTTGTGGTTATTGCATTTTCTTCTTTATCCGCTGAAGTGCTGATATTTAAACTGCATTCTCTTTCGTCGAGTTTTTTCCTTGGTATGGTTTAAATTGCATCAAATACCCAAAAGGTTCGCAGAGTCACCAAATCTTGTAACTGTATCGTATCGGCTTTCCTATTAAAAATTGTTTTTCCTCGTGCTTACCAAAGTATGGAACCATATTTCTTCTGCTTGTGCAATCAAATGTAGTGTTCCTCAGGGCGGTGTATTGGGTCCGTTACTTTTTTCTTTGTTCGTTAATAGTGTTACTAATTATATCTCGTGTAATTATCATTTGTATGCTGACGACCTCCAGATATATACTACTACAACTGTTGCTGAATTTCCGGAAGCTATCTACGGTCTTGAACTGGTCTCGGAAATACGGACTTAAGTTGACCTCAGTTAAAACGCAAGCTATTGTGTTTGGAACTCGTCAATTACTTGGTAAGATTAATCCATCTCCCTGCAATGATCTGATGCTGGATGGAAATGTCATACGATTTTCTGACACAGTTAAAAATTNTGAACTCAGTTAAAACGCAAGCTATTGTGTTTGGAACTCGTCAATTACTTGGTAAGATTAATCCATCTCCCTGCAATGATCTGATGCTGGATGGAAATGTCATACGATTTTCTGACACAGTTAAAAATTTGCAGTCCTTATGGATTCTGCACTGTCTTGGAAACCGCAAATTCAACATGTTTGCAGAAACGTTTATGCTTGCTTCCACTCTTTAAAAATACTTCGCTGCTCTCTTCCTCCGGTGGTTAGTCGTAATCTTTGCTACTCACTTATATTTCCTCACTTCGACTATGCGGACGCGGTTTATCCCAACCTCTCAGTGACTCTTCTGAGTAAATTGCAGCGGCTACAAAATAATTGCATCCGGTTCATATTTGACCTAAATAGATTTGAGCATGTAACGCCGTATCGCAATTGCATTCAAATGTTAACCTGTGAGGGATGTAGATCCCTTCGTTTATTAACCATTTTATTTAAAATCCTTCATAACTGCACCCCAAAGTACTTATCAGATAGGTTCCAGCAATTATCAACTCATGAGCTTGCTACTCGTTCACGTTCTGATACTATTCTTACATTTCTCGTTCATAGCACTGAAATTTATCATAGATCATTTACAGTACAGTCGATTGCGCTGTGGAATGGACTGCCTTCTGAAATTCGTAATATTTCTAGAATTACTAATTTTAGACATGTTTTAAAGAGCCACTTGTTTGCCCTTCAACTGGCTGTTTCCTGATTCTTTGTTCTTTGTCTTTCTCTTTTTTCCTCTCTTCAACTGCTCTCACTTGTTGGATTCTGTTGGACTCTTTTAGCTGCTCTCACTCTCTCTCTCTCTCTTTTCGTGTCTTTTCTTTGTTTTTCTCTTTTTATTGCTTAATCTTATTTGGTGATAAATGTTAATAATATCTAATTATCACTACTTGCCATATTCAGTAAATATTATTTTTGTTTGTTCTGTTGGGTCATTTGACAGAGATCGCTTGTGCGATAAAATGATCCATTTGCTGATACTGCTCATACTGCTTATACTGTTTAAGTTTAAGATTATCCATTGTTCGACTAACAATCGACAATGGGATTTTATGTATATATAATTTGTTCTTATTATTTTTTTTCTCATTGTTTTTTCTTCTTGTGTACCTTATGTAATTTTGTATTCTTATTTGTGGCATTAATTGGTAAATAAATAAAAATATTTTCATCAACACACAACTTTTCTTGGAGTTTCTTGGAAATTTGAATTAAGCATTTGCATCAATTCTCGTAGTTTTGCAAATTTGTCGCCCGAAGGAAGGTTATTATTATCTGCACAGTGAAGATATCTTTTTATTATTTCGAATCTATTTCGTCTCAAAATATTCACTAGTGCCATATTGCAAGATTCGGTTCCTAGCTCCCACCACATTCTACATCTAGGAACAACACAATAGACAAATAATAGTAGTATGGCCAAAAACACTTTATTTCTCCATTGGAAAATCGGAAATTAAGTTCACCCTATTCAGTGCATATAACGTCGTTATTACTGCCAAGAATGATGTGATACTATCATCTAGAAAAAGCTCAAAGCATTCCACTGGATCAGAAGGAATGGGTGCTGATTGCATCAGTTCCTCAAAGTTCGGAAACCCGGAAATAAGATCGGATTTTTGCCAGTTTCTTTTTATCAGTAACTTCTTTTGTATTTCTGACAAAGGTTCGTTGTCACTATTTGACTATTCGTCAATGTCGCTATCACCAATTGTGAAAATCGATTGTCGACCATCCAGTTATTGATGTCGTTGCAGAAGTCTTCATTGTCGCTATCTTCTGTACTTTCAGCACTATCATCTGGAGGAGTGATAAAAACATCAGCGGCCCAAAAATCCTCGCCTTCTACTGCTTGAATGAGTTTTGCAGTTGTGAGGGGTCTGAAAATATTCAAAATCTTTATGGACCTGTTTAGCCCATAGTTCCAATATTGGAACTTTTGGGAAAATGTGTTTTTTTTGTACTTATCGTATTCATTATTATAGATGATATATGGAAATGTATTGAAAATTATTAGGGCAATAAATACAACGCAAAATAATAGATAATATTAGTTTAAAAATAGAAAATGTCACTTATCTTTTACTAGCCATATTTTACGAAAGAAATTTCCAACTTTTTCTACACGTTAAAGGCACAATAATTTGTCAAACAATCACTCTCACTAATCAACATATTTACTGGAAACGTGTTGTTGCCTGCAAAATTACGTTGTGGCTAACAACAAAACGTGAAGGGGAGAAATACGGGGTGTTCCGTTATTGTAACTGTGGGCATAAACGGGTTAAATATAAATGTTAGCGTTTATAGATAGAATCCAACTCGGGTCATTCCCCAAGTTGCTCTTTTTCATGTTCATAGGTAAACTAGGGGTAGTCCCCATGTTGTGTATACGATGTACAAATCAATACTAGATTGTTGTATGTTTTTATTGAACTAAAAGTAGAATTAACACTAGAACTAGAAACATTCTGGTTTAGCCATCTTAAGAGACGTATGACTAAATCCGAATGTTTCTGGTTCTAGGTCGTCTGCTAGTTCTAGTGATAGTGCTAGTGCAAAACTAGAACTAACACTAGAACGAGAACTAGAAACATTCGGATTTAGCTGCACGTCTCTCAAGACTGCTAAACCCGAATGATTCTAGTTCTAGGTCTTGTGTTAGTTCTAATGATAGTGCTAGTATAAAACTAGAACTAATACTAGACCTAGAACTAGAAAGTATCACTAGGACCACTAGGTAATCACTAGGACCACAACTTTGTTCAGAATCTCAACCTAAGCAACGTTTTAGTACTTGTACTTATTGATACAGATACTTCCTTTGAAAGTCTGGAGTTTACAACTTAGGTTACAGTAAAAAGCATTGACTTCCTAAGATTACTCACAAAAAGTAAGAACATTCACCATGATGTAAAGCTATCTAACTTAATCTGTAATGGATTGAATTTACCATATAAACACTGCATAACATAGAAAGAGGATATATGTGGTCGAAGAGATAGCCGCCTTGAGAGATGTCGGGCTAGTGATGTAAAGTTTAGTTACTTTTTAGTATTTGTAACTATCCGTTACTTTCAGAAAAATATTCGTTACTTTGTACTCGTTACTCGTTACAAAAGTAATCGTTTGCATTTGCATGGGATTTACTTTTTCACTGCATATTATAACGAAGAATTTTTCTTAATTATTATTCTTTAATTATTAATAACTTACGTTTCTCTTATTATATAACAAAAATATTTGAAAGTAGTAACACATTAACAATGGAAAACAAAACTTCTTCTATAAAACAAGCAATAATAAAATAAAATAAAAATATTAAAATAACAATAAAAGATATTACAGTTTATTATTGCAATGTAAAAATAAAATTTTTTGCACATTTCGACTTTTATATCGATTTCGCCTACCCGACAATACTTGGCCAACTTTGGAAAAAAGCCTTTCAGATGGTACAGATGTTGCCATGGCACTCAGGTATTTTTTAGCAAGTTTACTTAATCTAAGATAAAGTATTTCTCTATCTTTCCACCATTGTAATGGATTTTGTTTTCTGTTCAGATGTGCTTCTTCCAAATAACTTTTAAGCTCGATGCTAGCCATGCTGATTGGATTCATCGGTGCAGCATTTTCACACTGTTCATCAACATGTTTCACGTCTTTCGGGGGAAACAACGACATGTCCTTGCTGATCTAAATTAATTAGATCTATTATCTCCTCCGGAATAAAATCATATATTTTTAAGAAAGTCTCTTGTCTTCTAATTGCCTTTTGCTTTAATCGAGGATCCAAAAGTGTCGATTTCAGAAGGGCTTCATTCTCTTCAATATCTGTTTGTAAAAGTAACTGTTAGATCCGTATCACATCGGTACCAGTTACTTCGGATCTCGCAGAGTAACGAGTACTCGTGTAACGAATAGTTACTTTTTTTACATCACTATGTCGGGTTAAACCCGAATGATTCTAGTTCTAGGTCTTGTGTTAGTTCTAGTGATAGTGCCAGTGTAAAACCAGAACTAATAGTAGACGTAGAACTAGAAACATTCGGATTTAGCCCTACGTCTCTCAAGACGGCTAAACCCGAATGATTCTAGTTCTAGGTCTTGTGTTAGTTCTAGTGATAGTGCTAGTGCAAAACTAGAACTAACACTAGAGCGAGAACTAGAATCATTCGGATTTAGCCACACGTCTCTCAAGACGGCTAAACCCGAATGATTCTAGATCTAGGTCTTGTGCCGTCTTTAGACGCACGGCTAAACCCAAATATTTCTAGTTCTAGGTCTAGTGTTAGTACTGTACTATTGTTGTACATTTTTCATTGAACTGAAAGTAGAACTAACTAATATTGAATGCAACGGTATATCTGTTCGAATTTGTGCGCTTTAAAATTAGACATTCAAACGGTTAAAAATTAAAAATTTTTTATATAACGGACTTCTGACAGAGGTTTTACTATAATATATATTCAATCAGAATTGAGTTTGTAATATTATTTCTAATTTAATTGAAACAGAACGCAATATATCCAGTACATTTTGAAGTTTGATTCAGTGACGTAAAAGAGTTTGAATTGACACGTGTACAAACTGGCAACAAATTTTTCAACGAACTGCACATCGAAATCTAGTAACAAGCGTTCGCAGTGCAGGTTTCGGCCTCGTAGGGTGATTGATGCATTACCCCAAAAAAAAATCAAATTACCCAATAAAACGATTACAGTATCGGTGCCGAAATTAGCTGCGGATTAAAAGCGGGACGCGACGCGAGAGCTTTAAAACTATGTGACACATTGTAATGCAAATGGAAGGGCAAATACCCGCACTGAATGAAAATTCGCTTTTTAACGTATCCGCGTCGAAAAGCCCCACGGTCGAAAAGCGGGACGAGGCGAAACGGAAAAAAGTGCCGCAAAAAGCGGCCGAAATTAACGCTCGGCTTTTTTGTCGGTCCGAAATCGAACCCCGCGATAACGCGCGGCGTATAAATTAAGCGGGCACAAAATCCCCGTTTAACCGCGAGGGGTTGCCAACCCCCTTTCACCCTACACTAGCTTGGTTCGGGGCTTTTAGATTGCTGCGCCCACCCACCGACCGAAGTGGTACATGAACCGACGAACCGCGATAAATTACTTTAATTGCCGTCATCAACTTTGCTAATGTGCTGCCACCTATTCGAGACTAATTTGGCGATTAACCCCGCTAATAGTTAAAGAGGACATATATTCTAGGTTAACGTCGGTATCCTTTTTTTTAACCAAAAAAATTACTTTAAAACAATTTTAAATCTATTCTTATCTGTTTTCAAATCACTACGATATTGTTTGTTTATTACCTTTTCTATCAATTTTTTGATCTCTCTTCATCTTGCTCTAGATATGAGTATATTGCATTTGATGTGATTAAGTTGGTGAAAGTGATCGATGGATTCAATTAAAAGTGTTTTTCGGTTAATGACAAATTTATAAAAATTTTCAATCAATCGTAAACATTGTTTACTCTTTTGATTAGCAATATAAATAGAAAATTGATTCAACTTATTATTGGAGTACGGTTATTATATAGAAAAGAAGTCGGTAATACAGTTTACTATTTAACGGCCGGATTTTGAAATACAGGGTGTCCCGTTAAGCGTACGGAGCGGGTGTATCTCGACAACGGTAAGGCCTAGAGGTTTGTGAAAAAAATCCTAATATGCGAAGTGGGCAAGAGAAATAGCTGGAAATTATTTTGAAGTTCGTAATTCGACCGCTAGGAGGCGTAACTGCCATAAAGAAACATAAAATTCCCGCTATCTCAGAAAGTTGGACGATGAGCTATAACTTTGACAACATCATTTAGTAGCTTGGATAATACCGTATCGCTTTTGTTTTGTCATATTTCTCATATCCAGCTATAAACATCGATGCATTTATTTAATCTAGTTTCGACGAAAAAAAAAAAAACGCTGCTTAAGTCTGCTGGACACGTTTCTACTGGTATTTAGTGTTTTGTCATATTTTCCCTGGTTATTGGTTTTTCTTGAAAAGTCACGTCGTTTAGTCTACGCAATAGATAAAGGGGTGAAAGCAATGTGGGTTTTGCTCGAACCAAGAATGCATATTATGCAAGTTTACACCAGCTTGTGGACAGATACTTCATGCATCCATAGCATTTGTGATAAAAGGCATTTGGGATTTGCCCAAATCATATTTAAAAGTCAATGATAATAGTTCAGTCCGTTATCATAATCGGTATCTGTTAAGGCCTGATGTAAAACAACGTGGTGGAGATATTATTCTCTTGAGGAATCTTGTGGACAATTGTTTTCGGAGTTCCCAGATTATGTGGGATCCAATTGCGCACCAATGTGATTTACGAATTCATAGAGATGTCGGAATAGGCTACACGTTGCCAGTTTTCCGTAATCGCTAAGTCAATCTTAAAAACACTTCTAGAGAAAAATGTCTTTCTTTGTCGTAATTGCATTGCACATTTTAGCCATGCAGTTGCATCGTATTCGAAACATTGAAAATAAATCATCATACGTTCTGTCATATGCTTCTGCGTTAGTAAATGACATGTTTACAGTTACCATGATTATGTGATTTACTTTCTCGATGAGGTAACTTGATCCGATTGATGGCACTCGAATTTTTAACATTTTCTTCTATAATTTAAGAACGGGTGGCGATATCGAGGTGCGGTTTTCACTAACATTTAGCAAATTTGAAGGTGATTAAGAGTCTGTGAAGTAAATAGTATCGTTTCATTTAACTTTTCTTCAAAAATCACAAAAATATGTAATCGCTGCAGATAACGCCCTCTAGCTTCTTTGTTTTGAAGCAAACGGTCTTACTGAAAATATCTTTAAAAAGAGCATAAAATCCTCTTCCAAACAACACCGAAAATATTCAAATCGGTTGAATGGTCCAGGAGATATTAAAATGTAAACATATGAAAACGCATTGGCCTCCCCCTCCCTTATTATGACAGATATGAGAAATATCGCAAAACAAAAGCGATGCGGTATTATCCAAGCTACTAAATGATGTTGTCAAAGTTATAGCTCATCGTCTAAGTTTCTGAGATAGTGGGAATTTTATGTTTCTCAATGGCAGTTATGCCCCCTAGCGGCCGAATTACGAACTTCAAATTAATTTCCAGCAATTTCTCTTGGTCACTTTACTTATAAAGATTTTTTCCCAAACCTCTAGGCCTTACCGTTGTAGAGATACAGCCGCTCCGTACGCTTTACGGGACACCCTGTATATGAAAGAAAAATAAATCATTTTCAAGTCTTGCTAAATGTCAATATAATAACTGTTCCTAGATTTATTTCCTAAAAACTAAAAATGAACAGCCAGTAAGAACAATGTGCTACAATATTTCGTATCTTGAGCAAAATTAGCATAACCATGAATGTGCTAAAAAATTGACTTCAATTTTTCTCTTAACACTAATAGTCTTTGGTTGATACAAGAAATCTGCTTCATTAATCCTCAATCACACTTAAAAAGTTTCTGGTGACATCACCTCTTCTAGCTCTTATTTGCACACTTATCCAATGGTCGAATGAGACTTATTAATTAATAAAGTTATTTACATTTGAACTGATTTTTGAATTCGTCAAAATTCATTCCGACACATCATTATAAAAAATTTAAACTATAAAAAAACTTCTTACTTGCTTAGTATCAATTTGTTCTGAATCGGTTTCGAGCTTAGCTCATCATCAGCCGAATGTACCTAAAAAATTACATTATGAACATAATATTTGAAAAAATAAACATAATGAAAAACATAATAAAAATATTACATATAAAACTTACTGTCAAAAAGTTAAAAAGAAACCCACGACGTCATTAAAACAAAATTTATGAAAAGATTCGATAAAATGGTAAGAATTGGAATCGATGTGATTTCGATAGAAGAAACTGTGGCGAATCGCAGGGTGTATAGACTTTGATAATCTTGTTATAATCTTGTATAGACTGGGCAGACGACATGTTACAACTTAGATGGTAGACGTCAAGACATAATTCAAGGAAGGCGATATTTTCAGAAGTAGTGTGATGGAGGCCAATGATCTTGGATGATATGCAGCTATAGTAAGCGTGGTTCTCCAGATAATTTCATTGAGAAGAAAGTTTATCTCAAATTATACTCTAAAGTTCTAAAGTGATGGTTACCTAGCCCAAAACAGAGACACTATGTTGTCCAATGCAGTGTAATCAAACAATGTTTGTATTATAAAAAGATTAAATCACAATTTTCAAACTACATTACTTACACTACATGCAAACTTTGAGGAAAAATATTTACAATTTATTGTAGTTACACTTTGGAATATCGCAGAATGGCCAATGTAAGAAAGATTAAGTAATTTAAGTCCTGGCGTTGAGTAGGTACTTATATTCGATGTGACATAATCACAATGTGGTAGTTCATAATCAAAGATGTAGAGTTGGATTTAAAAAATCGTGACATGTTTAACCTTCATTAAATTTCCTATAAAATATTTTTTGTCTCATCGTTATATCTCAATTTATTCTTGAGATATGATTTTATTGGTTTCTATTTTTAAAACATAAGCAAGGAGGAAATTATTAAAAGCACATGAAATTTTGATTAAATTTTCTTTAAAATGTTCTTTGTTTCATCACAATATCTTAATTAATTCTTGAGATTCAATTTTTAAAACTTTTTATTTTACACAAATATTTAAAAATTACCCTCAGTTCATTTTTCCACTAGATTGAAAAATAAACTCCAGCCTGTCAATAAAATTTCATCATTTTAATGTCGATTTTAAAACGTAATAATGATCAAATAAGTCATCATGATATAACGTGGACCATAAAGTGAACGTCTGGTGGGGCACCTCGCCACGTTGGGGCGTTACCGAACAATAAACGCGATCACCCCGGGGGTTGTTGGGTGCAGAGGGTGACAAGTCGAAAACAAACATCGGTGTTAAGAGAAAACGCGACAGATGGTCACCTGTACTCTAAGTACCCTATGCCCTTTAGTATCTAACTAGATAAACGGGTTCGGATCTAAATAGAATCTAAGCTAAACAAACCATTGAATTATAATGGGGGCTGGTCATAAAATTAAACGGCCTGCTGGAGACTTTCGTCATTTCAACCCCCTACGGCAATTATGCTATTTGTTAGTATCACCCCCGATTATTTATATTATATAAACTAAATTATTGTGTAAGAAATGTAAGTCGGAAAGAAAGAGACGTGATTGAAGTGATGATAGGTTATCATAAAACGATCTCCGCGTTTCAACAATTAATCATTTTGTGTAATTATTAAAAAACACACTTGGAAAAAGTGCCACTTGAAATTCCGATTAATCACCTGCGGATTAGTGTTTAACATAGTTTACAGTCCGATAAAAGTAATCAATCTGTCAATTATGATTACACCTCCGTTTGATACCGATCATTTACGGTTAATTTTGAATCAAAACAAGATATAGATTATCACAATTTTTTTTAAATTGTAATCTCACTTTTAACTTAATCGAATTTTATTGTAAAAATGAGAAATCCATCTTCTTCGAAGGAGAAGTAGAAGTGAGTGGGATTTCCAAGGGTGGCGGGGCGACGAAGTCGACGTGGGGGGAGCGTTTTCATTGTTAGCGAGTAATTTAATTACGCTTCATCAAGAGTGCGCTGTTTTCGGCACACGGCCGCTTAGATGAGCGCGGCAATTTGCATTTGATTATCACATATAATGCGCATTAAACGGTGGGCGCACCAGGAGTGCCAACTTTACCGTGAAATCGGACCTCGCAGGCGAAATTTGAATTTGTGATTTGATGGCCTGTTACGCTACACCATCATTCGTTTGTACTGCAAACACCGAGTACTCTTCTAAAACGCACTCAACGGAATCACCATAAAAAACTTGATCGTATAATAATATTAATTAAAGACCTATGTGTAGTTAGCCATGTGAAGTCCAAAATTCAAAGTCAAAATTTAATCATTTCCGGAATTCAACACCAAGATTTCCCATCAATGTCCCTTCTCTAAATATTATCGCAGATCTCTCTCAACATTGTCATTAATTATTTCCAATATCAAACCTAACATACAAATACCAAACCTAACAGAAAGGTCATTCCCAAATTTCGTTTCTGTAACTCATCGTCATTATCACTCCATAATATTATCCACAAGAATGAACCTCCGACAATGTTGAGAATATCTAGGGGCAATGTTAAAGATGTCCCCAGATAATGTTAATATTACCAGACATCTCTCAACTTCGTTTTCTAACTGCAACGATATCTTCCCTAATATCTTTCAAGATTAATCTTCATTAATTTAATTTTTTTTCATTATCATCTCTGACATCGTTGAATATATTTCTTCATTATGATCAGAAATCCTGATCTTCCACAAGATTGTCTCTACTCATTCTCAAGATTAATAACATCTCTTTCGGTTAACTGGAACCTCCCTCAATATAGTTCCAAAGTCTTCCAAATTCCTTTTTCAACATTTTTGGATAAAGCAGATCCCAATTAATTTGTGTATAAAATAAAGGCGATATGAACGATGAAAAGTATGTATTTTCGTTTTCACTACAGGTGGGAAATATTTTGTATTGGCTTCTTCTCACACAATGTCAAAAGCAATCTAAATCTCCATTAACGTTTTTCCATTTATTTTAATTTAATAATTATCAACGAAATTTCTCAAGGTCATTTGTCACCAATTCTTTTTTTGGTGATTGGCTAACGCATTTGGCGCATGTCAAGAATAATGTCTATTAAGTTAGTATTAGGAGAGTCTCAAAAAATGCAAGGTTCGCATTGTCTTTGAGAGTAAAATATGTCGTTTACATACTCTTTCTGTGAGGTGGTAACCCAATTCCTATTGTTCCATTTCTGGATTAACTGTTCCGTAACATCGTTAATATTTTATTCGTAGAAATAACATCTAGACCAGAAGTTCTGCTACAAGCAAATGAAACCCGTAGACTTTGGGTGAAACCCCAAGAAGTCAAACACTCATTTGCAGTACCTTTTCTGACCAAACATTGGCTTTATAATTATCATCATAACTACTATATCCCGATCTTTCCGCAGCACTGCGGGGTAAATTGGAAAGACTGCAGAACAATTGTATACAGATCAATGTATATAGATCGTAACAACCTGCAGATGATGACTTGCCGGAGTTGTAGATCATTTCGTATGCTTATTATGTTGTACAAAATTGTCCATGCTTATTTGTCTGATTTCTTTTACTTTTTAGCATCACATGACTTGCCCAGTCGATCAATGTCCGAATCTACGCTAATGTTTCCAGTCCATAGTACTGAAATCTACCATAGATCTTTTACAGTGCAGTCGATTGCATTGTGAACGATTTGCCTGCCATTGTTCGCAATGCAGCTAGCTTAATAAGTTTTAAAAATGCCTTGAGGCACCATCTGCTATCTCTTCAACTATCTTTCTCTTGACCTTTACGTGTTTGTTTTCTTCTCTAGTCCACCTTTCATCTATCTTTTGCTGCACTTTTTTGTGTCTATTTCCTTCCTTGTAGTAACTGAGTGTCGATCCGTAACATAATTCAAGTATGGTCATTCGCTCAGTTTTATTAGCACATTATTTAGTATTACTTTTTCGGTAGCCATAATTATTTAATTAAAATTACATATACACTGTTACCAGTTGGGTCTCTTGGAAGATATGGCTTATTGCGATAAATTTATCCGTTTGTCTTGATGTTTATATGTGTTTGAATGTATATATTTGTGTAAATATTTGTTTTTGAGGCAATAAACATTATTATTATTATTATTACTATAATTGTATACTTCATATATATACCTTGATCATCTCTCTTCAATGTATGCTTTAGTCACTGTATATATTGTATTTTCTGCCATCTAAAGCACATCATCTCATATGTCCACTCTAATTAATAGTTAATCTTAAAAGTTATATGTCAAAATCCAAACATTGAGTATACATTTTGTTAAATGTTTTGACACCTTTCATATACAAATTATAACTTTGGGCAAAGGATACTGGGTTTGACCAATTATGTAAAACATCAATAACGTTTAACCCTAGAGCAGAAAATAGCTTTCATAAATACAGTTACATATGAATCTCTGAATGGCTTCTGGTAGCAACCACTTCACGTAAATTAACATTATATTAAACATAATGATGAGTGTGTTTGCGATTCATGTTGCAAGTTTTAAATTTAAAAAATTTAAGCCATTAAAAACTTCTTACTTTCTTAGTATCAATTTATTCGGAATTGGTTTCGGAAAGTAACTAGTCATAACGTAAACGATGTACTCGATAATCAAGATCTATACACCCTGTGATTCGTCGAAATCACATCGATTCCAATTCTTACCCGATATTTGAATAAAAATGAAATTAATAAGAAAGCTGATGAACTTTTTTGATACTGATTTAACTCACGAAGCATCTCTAAAAAGAGGATACTTTAATTAATAATTGGCAATATTTCCACAAGGATCCTTCAAAAAATTAATTTTATAACGAATTTTAAAAGTTATCGATGAAAATAGCAACATCGAAAATTTTATCAAAAGATCAAATATTGTTTTCTCAAAAACTAAAAGTTATATTTCAAAACGTGTTGGTTTATTGGAAAGAGGACACTCTTATTAACACTGGGGTATTTTCATATTCATATTCCAAGAAATGGATTTTATACGAATTTTTAAAACGTAATCGGCGAAAATTACGAAATTCGAAAGAACTATCGATTATTTCAAAAATTTATTTCTCAAGAACTAAAAGTGATTTTTCAAAACGGCTTTTTGCATTAANATGATGAGTGTGTTTGCGATTCATGTTGCAAGTTTTAAATTTAAAAAATTTAAGCCATTAAAAACTTCTTACTTTCTTAGTATCAATTTATTCGGAATTGGTTTCGGAAAGTAACTAGTCATAATGTAAACGATGTACTCGATTATCAAGATCTATACACCCTGTGATTCGTCATAGTTTCTTCTATCGAAATCACATCGATTCCAATTCTTACCCGATATTTGAATAAAAATGAAATTAATAAGAAAGCTGATAAGATAGGTCAACTTATTTGGATCCAAGATACGAGATGAATTTTTTTGATACTGATTTACCTCACGAAGCAACTCTAAAAAGAGGATACTTTAATTAATAATTGGCGATATTTCCACAAGGATCCTTAAAAAAATTAATTTTATAACAAAATTTAAAAGTTATCGATGAAAATTGCAACATCGAAAATTTTATCAAAAAATAAAATATAGTTTTCTCAAAAACTAAAAGTTATATTTCAAAAGTTGTTGGTTTATTGGAAAGAGGACACTTTTATTAACACTTTGGGAAATTTTCATACTCATATTCCAAAAAATGGATTTTATACGAATTTTTAAAACGTAATCGACGAAAATTGCAAAATTCGAAAGAATTATCGATTATTTCAAAAATTTATTTATCAAGAACTAAAAGTGATTTTTCAAAACGGCTTGTTGCATTAAAAAGAGCATACTTTAATTAATAATTGGTGATATTTCCACAAACATCCCTCAAGGAATGAATTTTATAGCGAATTTTGAAAATTATCGATGAAAATTGCAACATGGAAAATTTTATCAAAACTTCACATATTGTTTTCTCAAAAACTAAAAGCAAATTTTCAAAACGGGTTTGTTCATTGGAAAGAGGACACTTTTATTAACACTTTGGGAAATTTTCATACTCATATTCCAAGAAATGAATTTTATACGAATTTTTAAAACTTAATCAGCTAAAATGGCAAAATTCGAAAAAATTTTCGGCCATTTCAAAAATTTATTCTTCAAAAACTAAAAGTGATTTTTCAAAACGGCTTGTTGCATTAAAAAGAGGATACTTTAATTAATAATTGGTGATATTTCCACAAGGATCCTTCAAGAAATTAATTTTATAGCGAATTTTGAAAATTATCGATGAAAATTGCAACATCGAAAATTTTATCAAAACTTCAAATATTGTTTTCTCAAAAACTAAAAGTTATTTTTCAAAACGGGTTGGTTCATTGGAAAGAGGACACTTTTATTAACACTTTGGGAAATTGTCATACTCATATTCCAAGAACTGGATTTTATATGAATTTATAAAACTTAATCGGTGGAAATTGCAAAATTCGAAAAATTGTCGATTATTTCAAAAATTTATTTCTTAAGAACTTAAAGTGATTTTTCAAAACGGTTTTTCGCATTAAAAGAGGATTTTAATGAATAATCGAAAGTGATAACAGTGAGAGTTCTGTTAGTAATGAATGTGATGATGAATTATAAGAGAAGAAAACTAGACGAAACTGCAACAAGAGATTTTATATATAGTATTGGGATTGTTACAATGAGGTTGCTAATGACAAACCTGATATAAATAAAGTTGTATTCAATGAAAAAAATCTTATTGGGGTTGAACTTGATTATTATCTGTAGTGTCCAACACCTAAAAGAAATACTAATTCCTGTGAATGGTGGAGTACTAAGTAATAGGTTTTTAATATCCCATTTTTTAAAATGCCGGATAGGCTGATTACTGGATAGTTGCCGGATATTCGTTCCACCACTAGTACATACAATACACATCTAGTTTTCGAAGAACTTTTCTCGATATTTATGCATCTAACCATAAGAGCAAAACTGTAAAAGAGCAATATTGTTAAGAATGAAATTTGCTAAAACATTTTTATACTAAAACATTTTTTCTAAAATGTTAAGAATCCCAAGCTCAACCAACAGCAATATGTAAAAACAAAAATATATTGAAGGCGAAATATTGAGGGTTAACTTCGTATAGATTAATAAAAGGTAGTTCTAAAGATATTTAGACATATTTATAAAGGGTGTATTTTATAGGTCCATAAATTGGATAAATGACGTATTTATATCTTAATTAAGGGGTTGTTAAATTTTTATTGCGCCCATATCGATTCCTAAAAGTTGATAATATTTTTACTGAAACCATAATGAAATAATGTTTGATAACCGCATTCAAAATTCGACGCAACAGCCCCCTAATGGGACGGTTAAAATTCGTTCGGGCAGGTACGTTTAATTAAATTTTACACGATGGACGCTTGTATGCAACTTTTACCCTGGTTCTTTTCAACCGAAAAACATTTTCATTTATTATTATGTATAATATAAATTGTGTGTCATTTCGCGACAAATTATCCGAAAAATCCAATCGTTATGGTACGACATTTTTACAAGCGATTAAGAGAAGCCAGTGGCGCCGAAAAAACGACGGGGAGGAGGACATTTATTGTTATTGGTTTTGGTAGTACGTGTTCCGGAATAGGCTAAATGGATTATGTTCCTTTTTGTATAATCCGACCGTGTTTAAGCTCCCCTAAACTGTTTTTATTTATTTCCCCGATGGTAAATCTAACGTGATGACGACAATCAAGGAAAAGAATTAAAATCAAATTGATATAATTAAAAGTTTGACGTGATTAGATGAAAAGTTGGCTGATAAACAATCGGGTCGTAAAGCAAATAAAAACTCATCAAGGGGCCTCCTCCCTCCAGGTCGCAGAGAAGGGGGAAGAAGGGGATATTAGACGATAAGCCCCACGAACCGTGCTGAAATTCCGCTGTAAATCACGCCAAAGCGATCATCGGAATGTTTTAAAGCCCTCCGGCGATTCCGGCGATTGCTTTCTGATATATGGAGGTTATGTGCCCGCTCGATGCTTACAAATGATCGGCATTAGAGCGGCGCTCGCGTCGACCCGGGCCGCCCCCGATCTACTTCGGAATGGGGGTCCGGGCCGCGGGTCGAAGCGAAATTAATTTTTAAGAGGTGAATTGCCCCCGCCGCTTTTCTCCGTTCGAACGAACGTGTCCCAATCTCCGGACTATTCAGGTGATTTTACAATGGCCGACCGACGTCGTTTGCCGATTGGACGACTTTACCGACAATTGAAAAAGGTCCCAGAAGTCTTTCGATTTATGGGATCGTAACCGTATATTTGTCAAAAGACTTAAAGACAAAAAAATTATTTATTTCTTCAACATTTTATACTTTTCAAAGGTTTCATATCGATGTTTTCATTTTTTCCCCAAAAACCTTAACACTTTGAACTAACTTATTTAGCTTTTTCCTAGTCAGATGCTATCTGCCTAAGCAAATAGTTTCATTCCATTTATTTCAGTCTAAATTCTCCTTTCCTAGGCAAATAGCATATGCCTAAAATATTTTCAGACAAATAACTCTCTAAACCAACGCAACCCAACCCCAGGAATGCTTTATTTCTTAAAGAGGGGCCTGCACTCCACAGTCACTGTTTTCTGGGAAAGAGATGTCAAAATGCCAGAGCTAGCCTTCGAAATTTCAGTGCAGTACAAAAAGGTGTACTTGTTTCAAAAAAAGATGATGTGCAATAGTAAATGCCATTCTAGCAACAATTGTCAAAACAAGTAAATTTTTGTATTTAGTATTTAAGTTATGCATTTTTTGAAAATGATACGCAAATAATTTGACTCTTTTGACACTCATTAATGACTTTAATTTAAGAAAAGTAGATTGATAAGGGTAGGAACTACTTTATTTTATTGTGAACAGGTACCGACTCTATATTGCATTGTTGTATCGAAAAAATGGCATTTGCCTAAAACAAGCTTGGACAGATACTATTTGTCTTGTCCAATAGTATTTGCCTAAACATTTAATAATAAAACTGTAACGAACTACTATTTGCCTAGGCAGACAGTATCTGACTAGGAAAAAGCTATCTATGTACCTGAAATAAACATTTGCCTGTGACATATACACACCATTCCCCAATCTGTGGTTTCCATTGAGTGCATCACCATTTAAAATGGTGAGAAATCTGAGTTTATTCCAATCTATTGCTACATCAGCCACATAAACATGCTAGATGAATGTAAATCACTTCAGTTAAAATTTAGTATCGTTACTCGATAGTATTGATAAGCTTTTTGATAACTGGATAGTCTTTTCTGTATACTTGGAGCTGTTACAAATGTCAATGAATTAGTTCCAAGAACCTGGACTTGAACAACTGTGGATGACACAAATTTACACCTTTCAAGTTGAAAGTCGCGTTTGAAGAGTGTTTCTAATAACCTGAAGGCAACAATAACATTCGTCAATATAAAATTTACAAGCAAAGCGAAAAATATAATAAAATATAATATATAAAATATAACACGTAACATTTACATAAAAACAAATACACAGTCATAATAATCCGTGTCAGAAGAGTAGTGGCAGGGAAAAAAAGTTAATCTGTTCTTATACTAAACACATTCAAAGGCCTGTAAATCATTCGACAATTCTTCAATAAAGTAATATGCTCTACACAATAAAATATCCTTAATTCTAGTTACAAAAACTTTAAATCTTAAATTCCTATAACTACCAGGCAGACTATTAAAAAATGTTGCTCCATAATAATTATAGACGTTCCTAGATCTGGTCAGTCTCAATGCATCATGTCGGATGTCACTCCCCCCTCCAAGTTTTGTAATTTTGAAAATCACAATTTTTTTTTACTTGCCAATGAAGTAACATTGTAGATTTCAAACATTCAAAGATATATAATGAAGGCAGTGTCAAAATTTTTAAATTGATAAAAGAAGAGCGCCAGTCTTCAGTATAGTTTAGTTTGGCGATATTTCTAATGGCTCTTCTTTGTATACTAAATATTCTTTCATTAATCGCGGCGTGTCCCCAGGCAAGTAGTCCGTAACTAAGATGACTCTGAAAACGCGTAAAGTAATCGGTGCGCAATACCTCCATAAAAGAAAATTCAGAAAGACGTCTTAACAAAAAGGCTGTGGAGCTTAAACGAGAAGCTTCGCCATGAAAACTCCAGATAACTCCGGAGTCAACATGCACGCCCAGAAATCTGCAACTATCATCAGAATCCAAACTTTTATCTCTGTGCTTCAGTGAAAGAGTCATTGATACTGTTTTATCATTATTCAACGTTAGCTAATTACTTGTAATAAGATTATAATTAAGACAAAACTGAACATTTCAAAGATTCAGATAGACTTGACTATAACTGTCTAAGGGCCGGTTGTACCACCTCCCGATAAACTATCTAACGGATAATTACCATGGATACAGCGGTTTTAAGCGCTCTCAGTGGCTAAATGCGCCAATTTATCTATCGGATAAATTTATCGGGAGTTGGTACAACCGGCCCTTAGTCTCGCAAGAGATAGCCTGTGTAAGCCAAAAATAACTTTCCTAACTTGACTTCTTAACTTCTTTATACTGTTTTTTGTACAGATATTATAACTGTAATGGACTCTATTAAAAACAACAGCTAGTATCTTCTTTTTTTATCGATTAAGATAAAATATATTTACAATACACCTCAAACATTTGTATTGTACGAACTAAATAAACTTACTACTGTCACCTAATTCTTTTATCTAATTTAATACAACTTTCTGCATAACTCAACAGCTTTTTATCACAAATAACTACACTTTTTCGAGTTTGTATTATTTTATTAAGGAGATCAACGCTCTTTGACTTATTCATTTTTACGTTTAAGATGGTCAACAAAGAGATGTTCTGCTAGTTTTCTGCAGTATTCCAAAATAATATACAAAGACTGTCTAATCTTCTGCAAGCTAAGGCTACTAAGTAGATAGTAATCCATTAGCAATATCTAGTCTGCAACAATTACCAAGTCTACTGCAATCATTATGTTGTCTTTTGTATCTCCTATTTAGGCTTCTATAATACTTAGTAATTCATTAGCAACATTTAGTCTTCTGCAAGCAATGTCTAGTCTTCTGTAGCCACTGTAAGTCTTTCGCAAGCATGTAGTCTGAACATTTCAAAAATTCAGATAGACTTGACTATAACTCTCTAAGTCTCGCAAGAGATAGTTTGTGTAAGCTGAAAAAACTTTCCTACAAACTTGAACTTCTTTATATTGTTTTTTGTACAGATATTATAACTGTAATGGACTCTATTAAAAACAACAGCTAGTATCTTCTTTTTTTATCGATTAAGATAAAATATATTTACAATACACCTAAAACATTTGTATTGTACGAACTAAATAAACTTACTACCGTCACCTAATTTTTTTAACTAATTTAATATAACTTTCTGCATAACTCAACAGCTTTTTATCACAAATAACTACACTTTTTCGAGTTTGTATTAGTTTATTAAGCAGACCAACACTCTTTGGCTCATTCATTTTTACGTTTGAGATGTTCAACAAATAGATGTTCTGCTGGTCTTCTGCAGTATTCTAAAATTATAGTCAAACACTGTACAAAAGACAGTATTTAGCCTTATGCAAGCAGTATCCAGTCTTCTACAACAATTACCAAGTCTTCTACAATCATTATGTTGTCTTTTGTATCTCCTATTTAGGCTTCTATAATACTTAGTAATTTATTAGCAATATTTAGTCTTCTGCAAGCAATATCTACTCTTCTATAAACACTATTTAGAGTTCTATAGTAGTCAGTAAAGTAATACATTAGCAGTATTTAGTCTTCTACAATCAATATCTAGTCGTTTACAAGCAGTATGTAGTCTTCTACATACTGCTTGTATAAGCTGTATTTAGTTCTTTACAGAGTCTAGTAATCCATTAGCAGTATTTAGTCTTTACGAGTACATTTAACTTTTCTATAAGCATAATCTAATTTTCTGCAATCTCTATTTACTATCTGTGCAAAAAATCAAGGCCCCAAGGTACGAAAAAACCGGAAATAAGCTTTGCGGGGAGAGGAGGGTTCCATCCAATCGAAAAAGATGGTGCTGGTGTGTATTCCAGAGATAGGACGTTTTTGAGAAAAAAATCGCAAACTGGACAAAGTTGCTGTAAAAAAACTTTTTTATTTAACTCGGGATAAAAAGATAATCGCGGATATGAAAATTTTCAAATTAATAAAAATATTATGTTATGACAAATTAACAATTCTTTTATCGAGCGGTTGCGAAGATATCGATCTCTAAAGTGGGGGGCCTTGACTTTTGGCACCTATAGTAGTCTTCTGCCAGCAGTGTGTAGTCTTTTGCAAGCACTATTTAGGTTCCTACAGTATCTAATAATCTATTAGCAGTATTTAGTGTTTTGCAATCACTATATAAGTATTTACAATTAATATCCAGTCTTCTACCGGCAATAAATAGTCTTCTGCATGCAGTAAATCGTTTTATGCAAACGCTATCTAGTCTTCCGCAGATTTGGTATTTTATTAGCAGTACTTGGTCTTCTGTTGCAGTATTTAATAATCTGCAAGCAGAATCCAGTTTTCTGGAAGCAGATTTAGTCATCCAGAATCAGTACTTAATCTTCTGTAAGCAGTATCTAGTCCTCTATTAGCACTTTCTTGCGATTCATTAACAGTATCCAATCTCCAGCTAGCAATATATAACCTTCTGCATAAGAAAAGTAAGAAGCTTTTGTTGCTTTCTGTTCACTTTTCTTTTTCCGGTTATGTCCGAAATTTTGTAAAGAGCTAAATGAGGATGATTTTAAGATTAACAATGCAATAAAAAATATATCAAATGCAGTGTTGTTAAAATAGAGTAGGAGCAAATTTGAAACAATAAAAGTTTCGAAACATTCTTGGTAAACATAATTTTAGAAACAAGACTAATGGAAATATAGGAATAGAAGATGAGAGATACCATTTCATCAAATACCATTTAGGTCATTATAAATTTCCAATACATAATTCAGAAATTATAATTTATACATTACAAATTTCAATTTGCAACCGAGACAACAATTGATTTCAAATCAATCTCATTGAATTGAATTAATTGAAATCAACATATTTTATTCGAGTATGTTATAAAGTTCAATGTCATAATTTTCTTCTCGGATTATCAACGTGTAATTCTCGAATGACAGCTAGTCGACATGTGGCCGATGAGCAATAACATAACTCTGGGTTATTGGAGAGATTTTCATATATCAAACCCTATTATTAAATTAATTCACGTCTAAATGATGTGTGTATATCACATATTACGTATTATCTAGGCCGTGGCATATGTATCTACGTCAATACAGATATTTCATTTATATTGATGCAACGATGTCTGCTTTAAAGGTGTTTGCGGAATATCAATGTTGTACAGTTCTAGATATAAATCATAAATTAATAATATACTCGTTTATTTATTCATTTGTTATTGTTTATTATTATTAATTATTTTCATTAAAAAGATAATGAAATTGGATTGGAATCAAATCAATCAAATGTAAATGAAATAATGTATTAAAATTATGAAAATACCTAAACGTCCGTGTACGATCGATTTGCAATGGTTGTTTAGGAGATTACGTCTCGACGAGAAACCCCGGGCTTACTTGGGTTCCGCTTGTCACCAGCTCTGACAAAGAACCCCTAAAATTAGGGGTGTCGTTAAATGTATTAGGATATTAAATTATCATGACAATGGCGCAATCAGAGTGGTGGGTTAGAGAAAGACAGCACGATAAATGCACTGCAAACATACGAGGGGGGGTCCCTTTTTGACCGCACGTTTTATATACGCAATATGGTGACAAATTAGCTCTCTAACTCCCCGGTTCCGCAGAGGCTTTCGGCGACAACTATGAATAATTAAATAAACACCGAGGGATGTCCAAATAAAGCCTAAGGATTGATCAATTTCCTTCGACCCTTTAGTTTAACGAACCGACTAAAGCACTAACGCATGTTGAGTAGTATCCTTACACAACAACTACACCTTAGGGGTATTTAAAAAAAATTCTTAATGGATTTTTGTTTTTGTTTTAGGGTGCGGACCGGGTCATGCTCTTTTGGGAAAAACTAGACGACCCAGAACGGCGTTTACATCTCAACAACTGTTGGAACTTGAAAAACAATTTAGACAGAATAAATATTTATCAAGACCGAAGAGGTTTGAAGTTGCAACAAGCTTAATGTTGACAGAAACTCAGGTAAGATAAAAAAAAATTATTTAAATTTTAAATTGGTTAAGAAAATTTAAAATAATTAATTTGGTCTGTGACACATTTGCTGTTATTAAATTCGGTACATCTCTTTGGATGTCTGGATGCGCACATTATATCTAACCATAACATAACACAATTTGTTTTACAGCCAATTCAATTTATTTAGCCTTATGTAGGCAAAAATCTAGTCTTCTGCAACCACTAACAAGTCTTCTGCGAGCAGTATGTCATCTTTTGTAACTCCTATTTAGATTTCTATAGTACCCAGTAATCCATTAGCAATATTTAGTCTTCTGCAAGCAATATCTGGTCTTTGGCAACCACTATCAAGTCATCATCAAGCAGTATGTAGCCTTCTGTAAGCACTATTTTGACTTCTATATTACTTAGAACACATTACCAGAATTTAGTCCTCTACAAATTCTTTCTTCTTTAATCCCGCGTGCCGTTTTTTGCGTTATTTAGCAATAAACAAGTAGAATTACAATCATTGCATTATCGTAAGGTGACTATGGTGTACTTTTGGCATTTGAGGTCAGATGCTTTTTGATTGTGCAATCGAATCGATGATCTGAGATATAGGAGATCATCTTAAAGCCCAAATTAGATGATCTTGAGTGTATGAACAATACATACCTATACATGCAATGTTTCCTTGTGGCTTATTACCAAGTTTTTTACAATCATTATGTTGTCTTTTGTATTTAGATTTCTATAGTACCTAGTAATCCATTAGCAATATTTAGTCTTCTGCAAGCAGTATCTAGTCTTTGGCAACCACTAACAAGTCATCTTCAAGCAGTATGTAACTTTCTGTAAGCACTATTTTGAAATCTATACTACTTACAATACATTACTAGAATTAAATCTTCTACAACTAATTTCTAGTCTTCTGAAAGTAGTATGTAGTCTTCTATAAGCACTATCTGTGCTTTTACAGTATCCAGTAATCCATTTTCAATATTTAGTCGAATGCCAGCAGTATTTATTCTTCTGCAAGCACAAAGAAGTCTTTTATAAGCAGCTTTCTGCAACCATTAATAGTCTTTTGGAAGCAGTGTGTAGGATACAATCTGAGCCCTCATTCCTCTCAAAACTCAAAATGTATTTTTATAAAATGATGTCAAATTCTTTCTTCTTTAATCCCGCGTGCCGTTTTTGTGTTATTTAGCAATAAATAAGTAGAATTACAATCATTGCATTGTCCTAAGGTGACTATGGTGTCCTTTTGCCATTTGAGGTCCGATACTTTTTGATTATGCAATCGAATCGATGGTCTGAGATATAGGAGATCATCTTAAAGTCCAAATTAGATGATCTTGAGTGTATGAACAATACATGCCATGTTTCTTTATGGCTTCTTGTATCCTTGTGCTTCAAAATCTAGCAATTCAACAGGAGTTAGTTGCTATTTGATTAGCTGCCAACCGACTTCTAAAAAAATCTGGCTTTAACAAACTGGTTCAAAAAGTGATCAGATATTTCCAACATGACCAATAACTAGCGTGTTAGCAGAAGGTCAAGGATGTTATCAAATGTCCCAAAATCTCGAACAATTCTCATTACAGCAAAACTTGAGGATTACCAATACTCTATTTAAGTAAAATACAATAGAGTCTGAAACTCTTACTAATATCTATGTAGACAAAATTATAATATATTCAATATTATAGCTGCAATTCTCAAGCTCAACTCAGATCCTTTCCAAAAAAATAAAGCAGACCAATACTTCTTGTGGTCATAGACAGAATGTTCGAAACTCGTTATGTTTTCTAACGAATTCTGGCAAAGAGTATCCTCGAGTATGAGTTTTGGTCGTATACCCTCCGCCTTTCTAGCAGCACTCACTCTCGCATGTTTTTCTGTCCATAACCATCGTCAGAGCCTCTTTTATAATTCTTTATGCCTTTTATAATATCTTTTCTTCCATGATCTATTATGTTATGGATAATATTGTCAATAAATTTTATCGTATACTTGGCTTTGACGTCAAATGTCTTAATAATTTATGGTTTTCTATGTTTATAGCGTGCATAGTTTCTGTTTAATAAAAACACCTTAATGTTTCGTATATATTAATAGAATTATGAAAATTGTTATCTTATTTCTATCTCTTCGTCTACATAATATCCTCTTTCTATGTTATGCAGTGTTTATATGGTAAATTCAATCCATTACAGTTTAAGTTAGGTAGCTTAACATCATGGTGAATGTTCTTATTTATTGTTAGTTATGTTAGTTGTAGAACCAGACTATCAAAGGAAGTATCTGCATCAATAAGTAGATGTACCAAAACGTTGCTTAGGTTGAGGTTCTGAACAATGTTGTGATCCTAGTGATTACCTCTCAATCCCTCACCTGTTTCCTTCACTCCTCACATTCTCTGAGCTGTGAGAAATGATCCATCGTTTCCTTATTCTCCCAACATAGTCAACACATACTCTTCTCTCTAGTATATGTACATACATATATTTGATCTCTCGTAAACATCGCAATTAGCTTTTCTGTTTTTTCTCTGCTTATTATATTTCTTTCTATCAAATTAGCTTTCCTCATTATTCGTATCTTTTACTGTATATTATTTCAAAAATTTATTTCTCAAGAACTACAAGCGATTTTTCAAAACGGCTTTTTGCATTAAAAAGAGGATACTTTAATTAATAATTGATGATATTTCCACAAGGATCCTTCAAGAAATTAATTTTATAGCGAATTTTGAAAATTATCGATGAAAATTGCAACATCGAAAATTTTATCAAAACTTCAAATATTGTTTTCTCAAAAACTAAAAGTTATTTTTCAAAACATGTTGGTTCATTGGAAAGAGGGCACTCTTATTAACACTTTGGGAAATTTTCATACGCATATTCCAAGAAATGGATTTTATATGAATTTTTAAAACTTAATCGACGAAAATTGCAAAATTCGAAAAAATTATCGATCATTTCAAAAATTTATTTCACAAGAACTAAAAGTGATTTTTTAAAACGGCTTTCTGCATTAAAAGAGGATACTTTAATTAATAATTGGTGATATTTCCAGAAGGATCCATCAAGAAATGAATTTTATAACGAATTTTGAAAATTATCGATGAAGATTGCAATGGCAAAAATTTTATCAAAACTTCAAATATTATTTTCTCAAAAACTAAAAGTTATTTTTCAAAACGGGTTGGTTCATTGGAAAAAAAGATACTTTTATTAACACTTTGGGAAGTTTTCATACTCATATTCCAAGAAATGGATTTTATACGAATTTTTAAAACTTAATCTTTAGAGATTGCAATATTCGAAAAAATTGTCGATGATTTCAAAAATTTATTACTCTAGGTGATTTTTCAAAACGGCTTGTTGCATTAAAAAGAGAATACTTTAATTAATAATCGAAAGTGATAACAGCGACAGTTCTGTTAGTAATGAATGTGATGATGAAGCACTATCACTAGGTCTAATGTTAGTTCTAGTGACACTGGTAGGTAGCACCAGTTAGCATAAGATATCACTATGTTCTTTATTTTTATTGCATTAAAATTAGAACTAACACTAGACCTGGAACTAGAAATATTCGGGTTTAACTGTGCGTCTTTAGACGCTGAACCCGATACTTCCCAGTTCTAGGTCTAGTGTTAGTTCTGGTTTTACATCAGCACTTTCACTGGAATTAACATAACACCTAGAACTAGAATCATTCGGGTTTAGCCTTGCGTCTTTTAAGACGGCCGAAAACTCAGGGTTATCATAGGGACATTACCTTTTTCCAAGTAAAAGTTTTCTTTTGCAAAACTACCCAATGCCTGTACTATTAAGCTATGTTGCATTTTATGTAGGATAGTGCAAGTGTGTACACTGAGAGAAATGGATTGTACTATACACTAAAAATATACTATAAGATATAATACTTTACTACGAAAAGTGACAGCGAGACGAGATTGTTTTCAGTACAATAAATATAATGAATATAATACAATGAATTACTGCATGTATAATATTTTTTCTACGATTCGTACAATCTATTTCTTTCAGTGTAGTAACTTTGTAACTAAGGTTACTGTATTCATATATTGCGAGTTATATTAAGTTCCATAATAAATAAACATCCAAATTTTGTTTGGATGATATTTTTCACAAATGTTTGAACGAGGTTATATCAATTATTCTCTCTCATTCTCGACATCTTTTAGTAATATCAGCAGGATAGTAATTGTTATTTACTAACTGCTTTTAATTTTTATCAACATGCAAACATTCATTTAAAGTATAAATCTTAATTATAATAAAAATGATGATTTTCCAATTGATAATCTTATTTAAAAAATCTTTATTTTTACCCTATTTATTTAAATAAAAAAATAAATATAAATAACATAAGAAAATAATTATAATTATAGTTTGATATAATAACTTTGTATTATTTGAACCGTAGTTGTATGTCTCGACGTGTTTTCTTATTCAGACTGGAAAGTTATGGAGGCGAAACTAAGCGGAAGTTCAAACAAACAGACAGAAGTCATATTTTAGGATTCCCGATGACTAACTGCTCAAAATATGACATAAATTTATCACCGGGAAATGCTACGTTTTGTCCTCTATCTCTCTCTTAGTGGATAGGGGGCGTGATTTTATTACAGTTGATCTTGGTTTCGCAGCGGGGCTTTGTCCAAACATTGCACGGTTTGGATTTGAGCGTGAAAACCGAAAAAGTCAACACCACCGCAGCCGTGTTCCAACAAATATATACATATATGCTAAAAGAGGTCGTGTTTCAAACTTTTTTTCCACCGCGTTTTATATACAAACAAAAAAATTGAAATTATTACACTTTAATCACTAATGAGCTCGGTAAATAATCAACAAGATAGTAAAATAAATTAAGGGCAATTCATATCTCGGTTTATTGACTTTGATAATAGCATTTGTTGTGAAGCAGAACCCGTAATTAACTCACAGATTAAATTATCTAGGGATTTTCGCAAAATAAATATTAATAATTTTGTTTTTATAATTTATAATTTCAGGTTAAAATATGGTTCCAAAATCGACGGATGAAATGGAAACGTAGCAAAAAGGCTCAACAGGAAGCGAAAAGCTCCAAAGATTCCGATTTGAACTCAAAATGCCAATCGCCATCGTCCAGTTCGAATCAACAGCAATCCACAAAATCGAGTCCAAGTCAAGATTCGCCAAATTCAGCTCAAAGTCATTCGTTGGAGAATCAAAATAGCGTTCGGAAAATTCCAGATGCTGAACCTTTATATAGGCCGTACGTGGTATAAATGTAATTTGTAGCTCAATAAATTATTTCCGAAATTATGAAATAAACGTATAGTGTATAAATCATGTATGTCTAATATGATTGATTGAAAAAATTAAGTGTGTACATATTAATTAATAGATAAGGGGTAGTTGTTGAGAGGAAAATTAAAAAATAAATTAACGAAGAAGAAGGTTATAATCGTTTCGTTATAGAAATGTTAACCCTACTTCTTTTTTCTTTTAATTATATTTATACATAACTTGTCTTCAAAAGTATTCTCGATCTCTTGTAATTTATTAATTTATTTTTTTATTATATTTTTATATTGTATGTACATTTTATTCAGTTTGAAATAGGTCCTAATAAGCGACGTGTTTGTACATAATTTAAAGTTCCTAAACGAATAACGCTGTAAGATATAATTGTAAGTTTTAAAACTGAAATAAATAATTTAAAAAGTTAATTAATAGTAATAATTCTTTATCATCCCCCTTAACACCCACAAATTGTCAATTGACATAAAGCTGAGCGAAGCGATAAATTGAACCGCATCCAATTATGGTAATAAGGCACTATCGAAGATCCCGCTTCGGCCACTTTGCCAATAATCTAAAAGAAACCAGAGAACTCCAAGTCTTTTACAGATTCAACCCTTAACTTGGTTCTCACCCCCGCGTGAACTTTAACCCCTATGAGTATGGGCGGCGAGGAAACGGGGGAATGACGGTGGCGAATGCGCGAAGGATGGCGTGCATTACAAGTCCATATCGTTCTCGAAGCAATTTACTAAAAGGTTTGGACTAAAGTGGGGTTCTCGCTTAGCTTAACAACTGATTCGCTATCATGTTTATATGTATGAACTATGGTATGTAGTGGATGTTGGACGATCCTTTCCTCTTATCCACTTAGCGGATCGTCTTCGGCCATTTACTCGTGTCATTTGTATTATTCCCCATCAAGTAAAAGAATAACAGAAATAAAACTTCTTAACTGATTAACTTAGTTTTCTTTTTCTAACAATATATGATGAATATGTTGTAACAAAAAACCGTTCTTATAGGCAACACACTTTACGTACTATAGATCCTATTTTTAAATAATCACTCCTAAACCTCATTTTCACTAGTGGTTAAAAACCTATTACTTAGTACTCCACCATTCACAGGAATTAATATCTCTTTTAGGTGTTGGACACTGCAGATAATAATCAAGATCAACCCCAATAGGACTTTTTTCAATTAATACAACTTTATTTATATCAGGTTTGTCATTAGCAACCTCATTGTAAGAATCCCAATACGATATATAAAATCTCTTGTTGCAGTTTCGTCTAGTTTTCTTCTTAATTCATCATCACATTCATTACTAACAGAACTGTCCCTGTTATCACTTTCGATTATTAATTAAGGTATCCTCCTTTTAATACAAAAAACCGGTTTGAAAAATCACTTTCAGTTCTTGAGAAATAAATTTTTGAATTTTGCAATTTTGTCTGATTAAGTTTTAAAAATTCGTATAAAATCCATTTCTTGAAATATGAGTATGAAAATTTCCCAAAGTGTTAATAAAAGTGTCCTCTTTCCAATGAACCAACCCGTTTTGAAAAATAACTTTTAGTTTTTGAGAAAACAATATTTGAAGTTTTGATAAAATTTTCGATGTTGCAATTTTCATCGATAATTTTCAAAATTCGCTATAAAATTAATTTCTTGAAGGATCCTTGTGGAAATATCACCAATTATTAATTAAAGTATCCTCTTTTTAATGCAAAAAGCCGTTTTGAAAAATCACTTTTAGTTCTTGAGAAATAAATTTTTGAAATGATCGACAATTTTTTCGAATTTTGCAATTTTCGCCGATTAAGTTTTAAAAATTCGTATAAAATCCAGTTCTTGGAATATGAGTATGAAAATTTCCCAAAGTGTTAATAAAAGTGTCCTCTTTCCAATGAACCAACCCATTTTGAAAAATAACTTTTTGTTTTTGAGAAAACAATATTTGAAGTTTTGATAAAATTTTCGATGTTGCAATTTTCATCGATAATTTTCAAAATTCGTTATAAAATTAATTTCTTGAAGGATCCTTGTGAAAATATCATCAATTATTAATTAAAATATCCTCTTTTTAATGCAACAAGCCGTTTTGAAAAATCACTTTTAATTCTTGAGAAACAAATTTTTGAAATAATCGACAATTTTTTCGAATTTTGCAATTTCCGCCGATTAAGTTTTAAAAGTTCGTATAAAATCCATTTCTTGGAATATGATTATGAAAGTTTTCCAGTGCAGGGCCCGCTCTAAGGGCGGACCATCCGGACATTTGTCCGGGGCGGCAGCTCTAAAGGGCGGCATTTTGACTCAGAATGTAATAAAATTTTGATAATCGAATTTAATCGAAATTTTTACTTGTCGATTTTCTACCAATGAAGAGCATGTTGTAAGAGACTGGCTAGTATAATCTATTTCAAAAAACTGTATTTATTGCTTTTGCTGTAAAATTTTCGGCTGTGTGATCAGTTCTCTTTCAAAAGACGGCTTTAAAAGTTGGATGCATATCGTTGAAACGTTAAAAGAACACGAAGTTTCAAAAAATCACATTGAAGCTCACAAATCATGGCTGGAACTGAGTCAAAGACTAACGTGTTGTAAAACTATAGATGCAACTGCTCAAAAAATTATTAATGCTGATACAAACCATTAGTATGAAGTGCTTCTAAGAATCGTAGGAATCATTAAAATGCTTGGTAAAAGTTGTCTGGCTTTTCAAGGTACAAGAGATAAACTATTTGAGCATAATAATGGTAACTTCCTAAAAATAGTTGAACTACTGTCTGAATTTGGTTCCATTAGGAAGAACACGTGCGAAGGGTGCTGAAAAAAGAGGAGATGAAAGCCCACTATCTCGGTAAAAATATACAAAACGAAATAATAGACTTGTTGCATCAAAATGTGAAGTCTTATATTATTAATGAAATAAAAAAGGCCAAATGCTATTCTATAATTTTAGATTGCACTCCTGACGTAAGTAAGGTGGAGCAAATGACTTATATTCCGATATGTTACAGTCAATAAATCTGATTTCAACGACGCTGAAATAAAAGTGAATGAAAGTTTTTTGGGTTTCCTTCCAATTGAAATGTCCACAGGAAAACAAATGACTGAAATCATAATTGAAGAAGTTACTAATATGGGGTTAAACTTGCAAGATGTTAGAGGACAGGGATATGATAATAGATCTAATATGAAAGGCGATAAAGCTGGAGTGCAACCTAGAATTAAGAATTTAAATTCACGAGCGTTTTTCTAGTGGTTAATGATATGGCAAAAGCTTCTTCGGTAGCCGCTAATTTCTGCAATATAACCCAGAAACTATTTTTTTTTTCATCATCTACGTTTCGGTGGGCAATACTTTTGAAACATATTAAAGGATTAACTTTGAAACCGTTGAGTGCCACTAGATGGGAGAGTAGGATAGAGGTCTTAAAGACTTTACGATTTCAAATAGGAGAAGAATACGACGCAACAAAAACTTGGTACAAAATCTTAAACTGCATTAATCCTATAAGCAAACTAATGCAAACAAAAGATTTCGATCTAGCATCTGCACTTGACCTCTTACAAAATTGCAAAAAATTCTTTAAGGATCTTCGATCGGACAAGTCTTTCAATGAAAGTATAATTGATGCAAGAAAACTGGCTGCCGAAATTGACATTGAAGCTAATTTTAATACAAAGAAAAAAAATATTTTTTCATACGAATCTCGAGATGAACCGATTGACGATCCCAAAGAATAATATCAGTACAGTGTCAGCCAAAAAGTTTGTATCAATAAATTAGCTATATATTTTTGATAGCATAGCTTTATATGTTTGATTATCAACAAAGAATCTTATTTTTCGTACATCAGCCAAATAACTACAAAACCAATTGAATTCGAGCCTCTGCCGCATTGATATTCAACCCACATATAAAAGTGAGTTGACGAGCTTTTCAAATTAACAATACAAAATCCATACATTCCAATCTGTAGTGAATAGGNGTTCTTGAGAAATAAATTTTTGAATTTTGCAATTTTCGTTGATTAAGTTGTCAAAATTCGTATAAGATCCATTTCTTGGAATATGAGTACGAAAATTTCCCAACTTGTTAATAAGAGTGTCCTCTTTCCAATGAACCAATACGTTTTGAAAAATAACTTTTAGTTTTTGAGAAAATATTCGATGTTGGAATTTTCATCGATAACATTCAAAATTCGCTATAAAATTAATTTCTTGAAGGATCCTTGTGGAAATATCACCAATTATCAATTAAAGTATCCTCTTTTTAATGCAAGAAGCCGTTTTGAAAAAGTTGCGTTTAGTTCTTGAGAAATAAATTTTTTAAATAATCGATAATTTTTTCGAATTTTGCAATTTCCACCGACTAAGTTTTAAAAATTCGTATAAAATTTATTTCTTGAAATATGAGTATGAAAATTTCCCAATTTGTTAATAAGAGTGTCCTCTTTCCAATGAAGCAATACGTTTTGAAAAATAACTTTTAGTTTTTGAGAAAACAATATTTGAAGTTTTGATAAAATTTTCGATGTTGCAATTTTCATCGATAATTTTCAAAATTCGCTATNCTACAAAACCAATTGAATTCGAGCCTCTGCCGCATTGATATTCAACCCACATATAAAAGTGAGTTGACGAGCTTTTCAAATTAACAATACAAAATCCATACATTCCAATCTGTAGTGAATAGGAACATTCTTGAATAGGAAGTTTCGGGAGTTGCTGAACCTATTGTAGATCAAAATGAAATGATGCAGTACCTTCTTCTTCCTCCTTCATCATTAAGTGAAACTGCCTAGCTCTTCCCTAAATTAAATTAAATTGAAAATATTTTGTGGAAAAACGAATAGTTTACTTGAAGGTGGTGGTCCACACTTTCATTGTACATTTTCAACATTTTGTTTATGTTGGACGTAGAACTCAAACATAACCTCTTGGACTGTGCCCTATTGTAATGGCTTTCAACCCCTTTAAAGTTTCCTATAAACTTTATACCCTTTATAACCTCTTCTCTTTGCATCAGCATTTTACTTTTCTACCGATTTCCACCTCTATTTTCTCTGAAGTCCGTGACAGCATTAATATTTTTTGCAATCCATAAGATTCTACGATAGGACACTTCCAGAAGTTTTTCAAAAGAAGTTCTGCAGACCGAGAACGCTTGTCTGTTTGTACAGGTCTACAAGATTAGAAACGTTAAACAAACTAGTGTATAGGCATAACAAGATAATTTCATACTTTGTATCTTATTTGAAAGTGGTGAGGCTTCTAGGTAATGAAGTTTTTGCGTTCATGATGTCTCTTTGGGTAATGGACTTCTAGTAAATGAGATAATCGTACATCCTACTGTACTTTATCGTTATAAACTCGATTTGTTTTGGAATATCATTACATTAAAATTTCTTGTTATTGGAATGTACACACTTTTTGTCAATCCACCTTTCTAAGTGTAGGTTTTTTGGTTCGTACCTTAAATGAAATCCA
Source organism: Onthophagus taurus (assembly GCF_000648695.1). NCBI lineage: Eukaryota > Metazoa > Arthropoda > Insecta > Coleoptera > Scarabaeidae > Onthophagus > Onthophagus taurus. The sequence continues at coordinate 62,192 of NW_019282530.1, forward strand.
TAATCAAAACGTACAGAAAGGGGTTAGCAGTAAGATTTACCTTACTTGGTTTCTTCTTTTCTAACAGGCATAACAGGCTGTTTATAACAGACTGTATGAAATCTACTTACCTATTCTTTGGCTAATAAGATTGTATCTGTCTTTGCATCTTTGTTGTTTTTCTGCTTCGTTTGGTGTTGGAATTAAGTTTTTTGGCAGTTTCTTTATAGATATTTATCAATAATGAGGTCGAATGTTATCTAAGCAGTTTTGGACAGCCAGAAAATAGTGAATTTCGAGTCAAAGAGAGTTTCAGACGGTGCTAGAAGATAATACAATAAATTCTTCCGCTCACCCTGACTTAGATGCAGATCCGCCTTCAGTATATGAAAAGAAGCCTTTAGTGAATAATTGCATCTACAACCCTTGAAACATATTATAGACAGTAACAAATATGGACATTGTCCAAAACGTTTTCAGGTTTGAAGGAAACACTGAGTATCTTCTTCATAAGTATGTTCTTGTGAATGAGTCAAATAAGTATGCTTTTCAAAAGAACCCTAACTTTACAGAACGTGTTACTGTCTTGGAATTACGTAAGTTTTTTGTGATTTTTACTTTTACTAGACTTTACCATTATCCTAATATCAGGTCATACTGGTCAAATAATGTAGAATTTGACCAAATAGCACAAACTCTGAATCAGAACAGAACTGGATGAGCAAATCTGTGCCACAAAAATGTTAAGCATTTATTAAAGCAATAGTTACCTCACAAGTTGTACACAAATTGTTTGCTTTGAGGTTTACTCAGGACCTGAGAAAACTGAACGTTTACTTGGCGAATCAGACCTAGAAACAGTATCAAATAAAGTTATTCGATTGTTACAACTACTCCTAAAACATTTAAATCATGTAATTTATTTTGACATCTTTTTTGGCAATATTCCTTTGCTACCTCATTTAACCAAAGAACGCATTTATTGTTTTGGCACTGTACAGAAAACCTTGGAAAGTCTTGCAAGTGACCAGAGAAAAAGGAAATGCTGAAGTATAACTTACCCAAAGGAAGATACCATGAATATGTTGAAAAATATTGAATTCTTGGCAACAAGTTGAAAAGATAGTAAGCAAGTTTTATTGCTTTAAACTTCAATTTGAGATAAAAGTAATAATTTTCAAAATACAATAACCATGATTTTTTGAATTTTATTTCAGTGATTCACCTAAACATCATTACTCTAATTTCTTGCACAAACACCTTCTGAACAAGTAAGGGCATGGCTATTTATTAAAATCAATTTTTATATGAATTTTTCTTGTACATAAACAAAGTTTGATCTTTTAAAAGCTTTCTCTACAAGATCTTTTACATTATCCACTCCATTTTTTTTTTCGTATTCCTGTTTGCGATTCTATAAAAGTTGTTAAAGAAGCTTAGGGTAGAGTTACGAAAAGAGGGGTTTGTTCTCCTTTTGTCATTGTTATTCAGGTCGAGGTGTTCGCGGAGTGCTGTTTTCCGCGCGGCTACTCACGCTCGCTGATTGGACGCGAAGGACTCCGGGATACAATTACCAATCAACGTCCTCGTCTCGAATGGCGAGCGAAGAGTTTCGAAACGCTCCGGAGACGACGACGGGAGCTCTTCCCCCTTGTCGAGAAGGGACCCGAAAACGCAACGAATGAAGGAAATATACGAAAATCGTTGTCGAAGAGAGCTCGGAAATCGAGCCCGCGTGATGATATCCGATTAGGGAAATTTTATTTCGATCCGTCTTCGGATCGCGTATCTTTCCGATACGAGGGATAAAAGAATGGATGAGATGGATGAGTGAATTTCAAAACGAGGTATTGGAATATTTTTTGTTATTTGGATTTTTTCATCATCGTTTTATAAACGGACAGAAGAAATAGTATTTATGAATACCAAAACCTGTATGTGTGAGCTAAAATGAAAGCTTAGTAGTAAGTTTATTAGAATACACTAGATCATAAGAAACGTGGTGTAAAACTCGAAAATTTAGATTAATATGACTGTTAGAATAAAGTGGTTGAAATTTAAAAAATCGTTGAAACTTTAGTTACCAAAATTGAGAGATGAGTATTTGCTTAATTGAAAGCTTGAAATCTTTTCTTTATAACGATCTATATCAACCTAAACTTATGTATTTGAACAATTCAGATGCACTGCACCAAAATTGAAACAACAAATGTTCGTGCTATTTCGCTGTTGGTAAAAAATTGTGGATATTCAAAGAATCACCGAAGCTTTAATTATCAAAGCTAAAAGATGAGCATGTTATTATAACGATGTGTACCAACCGACACTTATTTGAGCAAGTTAGATGAACTACCTACCCCAAAATAGAATACACTGATGTTCCTGCTATTTCAGTGTTGGTAAAAAGTTGTGGAAATTTAAAAAATCGCTGAAGCTTTAATTATCAAAACGGAGACATATACGATGAAATGAAAGCTTCAAATCTCTTCTTTATATCGAAGATTGCTTTATAGTAGTGGTGGAACGGATATCGGACAATTATCCGGTATCCGACCTGTCCGGCAATTTTTTAAATCCGGCCGGATACCAAANATCGACAATTTTTTCTAATGTTGCAATTTCCGCCGATTAAGTTTTCAAAATTCGTATAAAATCCATTTCTTGGAATATGAGTATGAAAATTTCCCAACTTGTTAATAAGAATGTCCTCTTTCCAATAAACCAATACGTTTTGAAAAATAACGTTTTGTTTTTGAGAAAATAATATTTCAAATTTTGATAAAATTTTCGATGTAGCAATTTTCATCGATAATTTTCAAAATTCGCTATACAATTAATTTCTTGAAGGATCCTTGTGGAAGTATCACCAATTATTAATTAAAGTATCCTCTTTTTAGAAACTACTTCGATTTCTTTAAGGTTACGTGGTTTTTTTTTATTTTAGCCACCACAGCCATCAACTAAGAAGCTTATTTTTCGTACACCAGCCAAATAACTACTATTGAAAATATGTAAAATTGCCGAACCAATTGAATTCGAGCCTCTGCCGCATTGATATTCAACCCACATGTAAAAGTGAGTTGACGAGCTTTTCAAATTAACAATACAAAATCCATACATTCCAATCTGTAGATCAAAATNACCATTATCCTAATATCAGGTCATACTGGTCAAATAATGTAGAATTTGACCAAATAGCACAAACTCTGAATCAGAACAGAACTGGATGAGCAAATCTGTGCCACAAAAATGTTAAGCATTTATTAAAGCAATAGTTACCTCACAAGTTGTACACAAATTGTTTGCTTTGAGGTTTACTCAGGACCTGAGAAAACTGAACGTTTACTTGGCGAATCAGACCTAGAAACAGTATCAAATAAAGTTATTCGATTGTTACAACTACTCCTAAAACATTTAAATCATGTAATTTATTTTGACATCTTTTTTGGCAATATTCCTTTGCTACCTCATTTAACCAAAGAACGCATTTATTGTTTTGGCACTGTACAGAAAACCTTGGAAAGTCTTGCAAGTGACCAGAGAAAAAGGAAATGCTGAAGTATAACTTACCCAAAGGAAGATACCATGAATATGTTGAAAAATATTGAATTCTTGGCAACAAGTTGAAAAGATAGTAAGCAAGTTTTATTGCTTTAAACTTCAATTTGAGATAAAAGTAATAATTTTCAAAATACAATAACCATGATTTTTTGAATTTTATTTCAGTGATTCACCTAAACATCATTACTCTAATTTCTTGCACAAACACCTTCTGAACAAGTAAGGGCATGGCTATTTATTAAAATCAATTTTTATATGAATTTTTCTTGTACATAAACAAAGTTTGATCTTTTAAAAGCTTTCTCTACAAGATCTTTTACATTATCCACTCCATTTTTTTTTTCGTATTCCTGTTTGCGATTCTATAAAAGTTGTTAAAGAAGCTTAGGGTAGAGTTACGAAAAGAGGGGTTTGTTCTCCTTTTGTCATTGTTATTCAGGTCGAGGTGTTCGCGGAGTGCTGTTTTCCGCGCGGCTACTCACGCTCGCTGATTGGACGCGAAGGACTCCGGGATACAATTACCAATCAACGTCCTCGTCTCGAATGGCGAGCGAAGAGTTTCGAAACGCTCCGGAGACGACGACGGGAGCTCTTCCCCCTTGTCGAGAAGGGACCCGAAAACGCAACGAATGAAGGAAATATACGAAAATCGTTGTCGAAGAGAGCTCGGAAATCGAGCCCGCGTGATGATATCCGATTAGGGAAATTTTATTTCGATCCGTCTTCGGATCGCGTATCTTTCCGATACGAGGGATAAAAGAATGGATGAGATGGATGAGTGAATTTCAAAACGAGGTATTGGAATATTTTTTGTTATTTGGATTTTTTCATCATCGTTTTATAAACGGACAGAAGAAATAGTATTTATGAATACCAAAACCTGTATGTGTGAGCTAAAATGAAAGCTTAGTAGTAAGTTTATTAGAATACACTAGATCATAAGAAACGTGGTGTAAAACTCGAAAATTTAGATTAATATGACTGTTAGAATAAAGTGGTTGAAATTTAAAAAATCGTTGAAACTTTAGTTACCAAAATTGAGAGATGAGTATTTGCTTAATTGAAAGCTTGAAATCTTTTCTTTATAACGATCTATATCAACCTAAACTTATGTATTTGAACAATTCAGATGCACTGCACCAAAATTGAAACAACAAATGTTCGTGCTATTTCGCTGTTGGTAAAAAATTGTGGATATTCAAAGAATCACCGAAGCTTTAATTATCAAAGCTAAAAGATGAGCATGTTATTATAACGATGTGTACCAACCGACACTTATTTGAGCAAGTTAGATGAACTACCTACCCCAAAATAGAATACACTGATGTTCCTGCTATTTCAGTGTTGGTAAAAAGTTGTGGAAATTTAAAAAATCGCTGAAGCTTTAATTATCAAAACGGAGACATATACGATGAAATGAAAGCTTCAAATCTCTTCTTTATATCGAAGATTGCTTTATAGTAGTGGTGGAACGGATATCCGACAATTATCCGGTATCCGACCTGTCCGGCAATTTTTTAAATCCGGCCGGATGCCAAACATCCGACTTTGGCCCGGATATTTGGTAACCCAACCCGTTTTGAAAAATAGCTTTTAATTTTTGAGAAAACAATATTTGAAGTTTTTTGAAAACAATATTTTATCGTCTTTTTAATGAAACAAGCCATTTTGCAAAATCACTTTTAGTTCTTGAGAAATAAATTTTTGAAATATTCGACAATTTTTTCATTTTTTACAATTTCCGCCGATTAAGCTTTAAAAATTCGTATAAAATCCATTTCTTGGAATATGAGTAAGAAAATTTCCCAATGTGTTAATAAAAGTGTCCTCTTTCCAATGAACCAACCCGTTATGAAAAATAACTTTTAATTTTTGAGAAAACATTGTTTGATGTTTTGATAAAATTTTCGATGTTGCAATTTTCATCGATAACTTTCAAAATTCGCTATAAAATTCATTTCTTGAGGGATCCTTGTGGAAATATCGCCAATTATTAACTAAAGTATTCTCTTTTTAATGCAACAAACCGTTTTGAAAAATCACTTTTAGTTCTTGAGAAATCAATTTTTGAAATGATCGACAATTTCTTCGAATTTTTGCAATTTTCGCCGATTAAGATTTAAAAAGTCGTATAAAATCTATTTCTCCTAACATGAGTATAAAAATTTCCCAAAGTGATAATAAAATGTCCTCTTTCCAATGAACCAGCACGTTTTGAAAAATAAGTTTTAGTTTTTGAGAAACAATATTTGAAGTTTTGATAAAATTTTCGATATTGCAATTTTCATCGATAATTTTCAAAATTCGCTATAAAATTAATATCTTGAAGCATCCTTGTGAAAATATCACCAATTATTAATTAAAGTATCCTCTTTTTAATGCAAAAAGCCGTTTTGAAAAATCACTCCTTGTTCTTCAGAAATAAATGTTTGAAATAACTGACAATTTTTTAAAATTTTACAATTTTTACCGATTATGTTTTAAAAATTCGCATAAAATCCAGTTCTTGAAAAATGAGTATGAAAATTTTCCAAAGTGTTAATAAAAGTGTCATCTTTCCAATGAACCAACCAGTTTTAAAAAATAACTTTTAGTTTTTGAGAAAACAATATTTGAAGTTTTGATCAAATTTTCGATGTTGCAATTTTCATCGATAAGTTTTAAAATTCGCTATAAAATCAATTTCTTTAAGGATCCTTGTGGAAATATCACCAGTTATTAATTAAAGTATCCTCTTTTTAATGCTACTAACCATTTTGAAAAATTACTTTTAGTTCATGAGAAATAAATTTTTAAAATAATCGAGAATTTTTTCGTATTTTGCAATTTTCGCCGATTTAGTTTGTAAAAATTCGTATAAAATCCATTTCTTGGAATATGAGTATGAAAATTTCCCAAAGTGTTAATAAGAGTCCCCTCTTTCCAATGTACCAACCCGTTTTGAAAAATAGCTTTTAGTTTTTGAGAAAACAATATTTGAAGTTTCGATAAAATTTTCGATGTTGCAATTTTCATCGATAATTTTCAAAATTCGCTATAAAATTAATTTCTTGAAGGATCCTTGAGGAAATATCACCAATTATAAATTAAAGTATCCTCTTTTTAATGCAAAAAGCCGTTTTGAAAAATCACTTTTAGTTTTTGAGAAATAAATTTTTGAAATGATAGACAATTTTTTAGAATTTTGCAATTTCGCCGATTAAAATTTAAAAATTCGTATAAAATCCATTTCCTGGACTATGAATATGAAAATTTCCCAAAGTGTTAATAAGAGTGTCCTTTTTCTAATGAACCAACCCGTTTTGAAAAATAACTTTTAGTTCTTGAGAAATAAATTTTTGAAATAATTTCCGAATTTTACAATTTTCGCCGATTAAGTTTTAAAAATTCATATAAAATCCAATTCTTGAAATATGAGTTTGAAAATTTCCCAAAGTGTTAATAAAAGTGTTCTCTTTCCAATGAACCAACACGTTTTGAAAAATATCTTTTAGTTTATGAGAAAACAACATTTTAAGTTTTGATATAATTTTCGATGTTGCAATTTTTATCGATAACTTTCAAAATTCGTTATAAAATTCATTAACAACATTAAACAATTTAGAAGGAATGANTCTTTCCAATGAACCAACACGTTTTGAAAAATATCTTTTAGTTTATGAGAAAACAACATTTTAAGTTTTGATATAATTTTCGATGTTGCAATTTTTATCGATAACTTTCAAAATTCGTTATAAAATTCATTAACAACATTAAACAATTTAGAAGGAATGATCTAAAATAGAAAACTCTGATGTTTGTGAAATGTCAAAAATACTGAAGCTTTATTTTAACACACTACAAGAAATTTTAAAAATTACATCAACAACACATTTTATTTCTTATGTTTACGTGATTTTCCTTTACGTTCCTTCCTATATCTTTTAACCAGCTTCCTACTAACAGAAACTTGACCTGTCATACATGCATTTCTACACTGTTGACAAAACTGATTTAAATGGTGTATCTCAACTTTTCTCCTACACTCTTCTTTCTTGTTCAATTTTTTATGTCCCCTATGGCAAAGTTTCTTGTCACCTTTCGATCGTTTCGCCAAAAGAACCAAAGCCCAAACATCGCGGCAATGATGGTTATGGCAAGGCCATTGTCCTTCTTTGTTTCCTTTCTTATCATCAGAAGACGAAGAACATGATGAAGAGGACGATGAGCTACTTGAAGATGAACTCGAAGATGAATCTTTTCCAGAATGTGGACGACATGGTTTTGTAGGTGGGCATGGGCAAGGTTGAGTTGGTGGACCTGGATGAATTGGGGGTCCTGGGTGAATTGGAGGTCCAGGATGAATTGGTGGACATGGATGAATTGGAGGTCCTGGATAAGTTGGTGGTGGACACGGATGAGGATGAATCGGTGGTGGACAAGGATGAGGATGAATCGGTGGTGGACAAGGATGAGGATGAACTGGAGGTGGACTTGGATGAATCGGTGGACAATGTGGCATTCCAACAGGAGGTCTAAAATCGGGCATTGATGGTACATCACAGTACAAAAACACCGTTCGTGTTTTAGGCCCTATAAAGAAAATAAAATATATTAAACAACAAGACTATAATAATATATTGAATACTTACGTTTCGGACTCATTTTTTATAACAAATTTCTCCTCGACTTTAGAGAGTTGCTTTCACCTCAACGAAACTTACGAAAGTACACTTTAATGACTCCGTTGTAAAAATTTATATAGCAGATCCCACTCGATTGTGACGATAAAGAGAGAAAATTAATACTAAAAGTGGAATAGAATTCGAAGAAAGCATTAAATGTCGTGAAGTCGTTTCGGCAAAGATAACAATTTATTTATACGTTGATAACGATAAATTACCTTTACTTAAAAGAGATTATATTACAAAAGTCCTTGTTGTGTTAGTATCATTTTTTTTATAAACTTAATTCGCGATAATTGTTTTTAAGTAATAAAATCATTATCTTAAATTCTTAGAGAAATTTATTTTTGTTATCGATATTTTTGTTATTTGTTATAGATGTTATTTCGATATTTTATTTTAACTGTTAAAAAATTATTACGTTTCAAATTAATTTATTTAACATGAATATTTAATTACACTAATGATTCACAAAATGATTACACCTAAATTTCATTCCTAGCAGTAAGAATCATCAATTACATAGTAATCTTTACAGCATTCTTTATAAATATTCCAATCGTTATGAATCATAAGCAATTTTTTAGAATGTTTTACTTTACATTAATTTAGGCAACCTATTTAACATTACAGAATTCTTTATAGTTCGAATCCCGCCATCTATTGACTTAAACATCAATTATTAAGTCAACAAGCAATAACGATGCAAATATTGCATCAAATCTAATTCCTATCTGTCAATTAAATATTTTATTATTAATAATAAAGAGTGCAGTTGAACAGGTGCTACATGATTCAAAAAATGCAAGTAATCAATGGGAAATTGGTCGTTTTAGGACATCAAGGTAAAATCGAAATCTTTTTTTAAAAACAAATGTTTTTGGGGTTATGTTGTTTTGTTTTTGTTTTGCTCATTTCTGGTGTGTCGATTTTTGTTCAAAATTTTGATTAATTTTAATTTTAAACAGTTTAAAAATTGAATTCATAAATTTCATCAAATAACTTAGTTTAATTAGAGTATTTAGAGAAATCTAGGTTGTGTTATTTTCCTTGTTCTTTATCACATATTTTTTTGTGTTCAAGGCTGAAACATTTTTATTTTAATTTACCATTCTTATCGTTGTTTTACACGTGTTTAGTTAATAATATTTTTAATTGAACAACTTTGTAATTTTGTTACTATTCAATCATTATTTTTTGTAATGATAAAGTGATCATTTTTATTATATATATTAATACAAAAACGTTCATTACACTCAACAATATTTAATAAATGTTTCTTTACAAACTAAATTTTATGATAAGATTATAATCAATTAAAAATAATGTTTATTTACTTTATATAGGCAGCTTATGATACACTTTGTTTATTAACATCGCTAATAATTTATTATATACATAAAAATTGTGTTGGTTTTCTTATTAAATATAACAATAAACAAAATTACTAAATATTTGCTGAAAGATATTAATAATTTACATTACATATAGGCAACCAAATATATACTTTTGCATAATGTGTTGCCTAATTCGACATGTTAGCAGACATACATAGAATACAACTCGGGGTATTTCCCTAAATAGTTGTTTATACGATATATAAATCAAAGACGGTAGTTATAGTTTTAGTTGTTATTCAGTGCTAGATTGTTGTATATTTTTATTGAACTAAAAGTGGAACTAACACTAGGCCTAGAACTACAAACATTCGGGTTTAGCCGAACGTCTCTTAAGACGGCTTTAATTGTTATTCAGCGCTGACGTCACGAACGGGTCTTCGAGCTATGCATCTGTTCCCCGGATGTAGCAGTCCTCTTAGATTCTACCGTCCTTGGTATAAATATAAAGCCACGTAGACTGAACGCAATATTATGGATAGCTATCCAAATTTGCGTGCATTAAAATTATTCATATAGCGGACTTTTGGCTCTAATGGACACTCCTTTCCCCTATTAATCCTTTATATCGAGGTTTTGCTGTGATGTTATTCTACCAAAAAGATTCAAACTAAAGCAAGTAGGAAAAAAGAATAAATTGATTTTCAATACTATATTTATAACACTTTCAAAACCAAACACAAATCATTTAAATTAATTCATTTTAATAAAAAAACAATTTAATTCCAAACTAATTATGCGTTAATTTAATACAGCGGTGAGTAAGAATAACAGTCATTTGCAGTTTGATATAATCGATAAGGGGAATTCCCTAAATGTCTTTGCTGACTGATGTTGCTAAAAATGAGTTGCGTCAATTATGAGAAATATGCTTTATGATGCAGATTTAAAAGGATAGGATGGTGTGACGTAAACCACTAATTAGCAAAAGGAACCAGAACGTCGGATTAAAATTTGCGAAAGATTGCGAGAATAAAGATTACTGGAATCAACATATGGAACCATATGGATAGCAAAATTTGGGAATATATCGTTACCAGGAAACTGTGCTGAAAAATACCTTGCTGAAAGAATGGTATAAAACTTCGCCTACTTTTTACAAAACATCTAGTTTTTGCTCAAGTATTTGATCGATACAATGAAATGAGCATAAGATACAGTTGTCGACGCACTATATTCGTTTAACTACACATTTGGTTGAACAAATTGGAGTTACTTCATTTGGCTGATCATAAACTTGTGGAACGATTTGATTGTTGCTCTATGTTAGATGTCGAGCCATCCTTGTCATAGAACGACTATGTTTGTAACCGGGTGTCTGATGTCCAGGAGAGCCAGAGCAAAGTAGCATCATTTCATCGCTTAATAGCGAGAATAATCGAGATTTTTGGTCTTATAGCGTTTATTTGATGTTGAGAACAGATATTACTCAACAGGATTGCTATATAATATTTAATCAGTGGTAATATTTAATAATTAAGTAACATTGTAAAATAAATTAATAATTGTGTAAAGTACAAATCATTTTAGAATATGTAGAAGAACTAGATGTATTTTACACTGCCAATTTGTTTCGATTCTTACTATTTTTTATACGCACATGGCATCTCCTTGCAGGATATTACTTTTTGTTAACGGAAAATACATTTAGGAAAATGTGGCCAATGATTTGCCTATAATCGATTTGGGTACTCACTTTGCTACGATCTGCCACGTGTCGAGTACTTAGGAAGAGACAAACTATGTAGAATATCTTCTGTGATATATCGAAAATTTACAATCGATTGCTGAATTACGCAACTAAGAATACAGAACATAAGCATTATAAATAGCTACGTAAAGCAGATAAAAGAAATTTTTTTATGTATCTTTGGTAATCCATATTGCGACTTATAAAGGAAAATAAATGAAATTTAGGTATTTAAATAAAATAACTTCTTTCTCGCTATAAAAATTAATGTATTCAGAACCGGTTTCGGCTAATAGGCCATCATCAGCTGAATCTACAATGATATTAAATTGAATAACAAGAAAATATCTTAAAACTTACTGTCAAAAATGAACGAGGAACTTAGACATAAGTTAAAAAACTTTTAAAGCAAAACTAAAATGAAAATCTTTAAATATAAAATTAAAATATACAAAATTATGGATTTACATTAGTAGTGGAACGGATATCCGGCAACTATCCGGTATCTGACTTATCCAGTTTGAAAAACCTATTACTTAGTACTCCACCATTCACAGGAAGTTGTATTTCTTTTAGGTGTTGCACACTGCAGATAATAATCGAGTTCAACCCCAATAGGAATTTTTTCATTGAATACAACTTTATTTATATCTTATATTTATCTCTTGCTGCAGTTTCGTCTAGTTTTCTTCTCTTCGCTTATAATTCATCATCACATTCATTACTAACAGAACTGTCGCTGTTATCACTTTCGATTATTAATTAAAGTATCCTCTTTTTAATGCAACAAGCCGTTTTGAAAAATCACTTTTAGTTCTTGAGAAATAAATTTTTGAAATAATCGACAATTTTTTCGAATTTTGCAATTTTCGCGGATTAAGTATTAATAATTCGTATAAAATCCAGTTCTTAGAATATGAGTATGAAAATATTCCAAAGTGTTAATAAGAGTGTCCTCTTTCCAATGAACCAACCCGTTTCATGTGGAAATATCACCAATTATTAATTGAAGTATCCTCTTTTTAATGCAAAAAGCCGTTTTGAAAAATCACTTTTAGTTCTTGAGAAATAAATTTTTGAAATAATCGACAATTTTTTCGAATTTTGCAATTTTCGCCGATTAAGTTTTAAAAATTCGTATAAAATCCATTTCTTGGAATATGAGTATGAAAATCTCCCAAAGTGTTAATAAGAGTGTCCTCTTTCCAATGAACCAACCCGTTTTGAAAAATAACTTTTAGTTTTTGAGAAAACAATATTTGAAGTTTTGATAAAATTTTCGATGTTGCAATTTTCATCGATAATTTTCAAAATTCGCTATAAAATTAATTTCTTGAAGGATCCTTGTGGAAATATCACCAATTATTAATTAAAGTATCCTCTTTTTAATGCAAAAAGCCGTTTTGAAAAATCACTTTTAGTTCTTGAGAAATAAATTTTTGAAATAATCGACAATTTTTTCGAATTTTGCAATTTTCGCCGATTAAGTTTTAAAAATTCGTATAAAATCCATTTCTTGGAATATGAGTATGAAAATTTCCCAAAGTGTTAATAAAAGTGTCCTCTTTCCAATGAACCAACCCGTTTTGAAAAATAACTTTTAGTTTTTGAGAAAACAATATTTGAAGTTTTGATAAAATTTTCGATGTTGCAATTTTCATCGATAATTTTCAAAATTCGCTATAAAATTAATTTCTTGAAGGATCCTTGTGGAAATATCACCAATTATTAATTAAAGTATCCTCTTTTTAATGCAAAAAGCCGTTTTGAAAAATCACTTTTAGTTCTTGAGAAATAAATTTTTGAAATAATCGACAATTTTTTCGAATTTTGCAATTTTCGCCGATTAAGTTTTAAAAATTCGTATAAAATCCATTTCTTGGAATATGAGTATGAAAATTTCCCAAAGTGTTAATAAAAGTGTCCTCTTTCCAATGAACCAACCCGTTTTGAAAAATAACTTTTAGTTTTTGAGAAAACAATATTTGAAGTTTTGATAAAATTTTCGATGTTGCAATTTTCATCGATAACTTTCAAAATTCGCTATAAAATTCATTTCTTAAAGGATCCTTGTGGAAATATCACCAATTATTAATTAAAGTGTCCTCCTTTAAGAGTTGCTTCGTGAGTTAAATCAGCATCAAAAAAGTTCATTTTATATCTTGGATCCAAATAAGTTGACATATCTTATTTGCTTTCTTATTAATTTCATTTTTATTCAAATATCGCAATAATGTGGCAATGTAAGGTATCACTTCAGAAATGCACCAGAAGTTATAACCATAATGGCCGGATAGATATGCTGGATAACCGGATAGCCGGTCGAGGGGATACCGAATCTGACTTATCGCAAAATCACTAACTTACTTGATAAAATAACAAGAAAACACACTACAAAGACGAATTATGTAACAAAACGGGAATAAAAGAGATGGAGCGAGATCATCGAAGAAAGGTGAGCAGTGGTTTGCTCTGGAGTTCAATCTGATCATTTATAATATTTATTTTTGGGTGCGTCTCTTAAGATGGAAACTCAGAGTTATCATAAGGACATCACCTTTTCCAAGCAAAACTTTTCATTTGCAAAACTACCCAATTCCTATACTATTAAGCTATGTTGCATTTTATGTGGGACAGTGCAGGTGCATAGTAGTTTCTTAACTATGGTTGCATTCATATATTGCGAGTTATATGAAATTCCCGGTATAATCTTGCAATATCTCTTACTCCCTCTCCATTTCGTTAACTTTTCTCTTTACTTCTTGTTTATTTCTTATCTCTTTCTGTTTAAAAACGATGTGCAATGTTTGCAACTTCGGGTTTATGTGTATCTTAACTGACGCATAACCTTTAGGAATGAATAAAATGACGCATAATTGAACCAGACTTATTGAAAAACAACTACATTTCTTACATACCAATGATTACAACTTTACGACATAGCAAAAATATGTCACTGTTCACTATCAATGCATGAGCTATTTAAGCTTGAAATAAAGCTGACACATCTTACCCCTTCCGATCTAAAACAATATTTGAAGTTTTGATAAAATTTTCGATGTTGCAATTTTCATCGATAACTTTCAAAATTCGCTATAAAATTCATTTCTTGAAGGATCCTTGTGGAAATATCGTCAATTATTAATTAAAGTATCCTCTTTTTAGAGTTGCTTCGTGAGTTAAATCAGCATCAAAAACGTTCATTTGTATCTTGGATCCATAAGTTGGAATATCTTATCAGCTTTCTTATTAATTTCATTTTTATTCAAATATCGCAATAATGTGGCAATGTAGGGTATGACTTCAGAAATGCGCCAGAAGTTATAACCATAATGGCCGGATAGATATGCCGGATAACCGGATAGCCGGTCGAAGGGGATACCGAATCTGACTTATCTCAAAATCACTAACTTACTTGATAAAATAACAAGAAAACACACTACAAAGACTAATGAACTAACAATCAAAAAATAAATTTATGTAACAAAACGGGAATAAAAGAGATGGAGCGAGATCATCGAAGAAAGGTGAGCAGCGGTTTGCGCTGAAGTTCAATCTGATCATTTATAATATTTATTTTTGGGTGCGTGTCTTAAGATGGAAGCTCAGAGTTATCATAAGGACGTCACCTGTTCCAAGCAAAACTTTTCATTTGCTAAACTACCCAATTCCTATACTATTAAGCTATGTTGCATTTTATGTGGGACAGTGCAAGTGCATAGTAGTTTCTTAACTATGGTTGCATTCATATATTGCGAGTTATATGAAATTCCCGGTATAATCTTGCAATATCTTTTACTCCCTCTCCATTTCGTTAACTTTTCTCTTTACTTCTTGTTTATTTCTTATCTCTTTCTGTTTAAAAACGATGTNGCTACGTAAAGCAGATAAAAGAAATTTTTTTATGTATCTTTGGTAATCCATATTGCGACTTATAAAGGAAAATAAATGAAATTTAGGTATTTAAATAAAATAACTTCTTTCTCGCTATAAAAATTAATGTATTCAGAACCGGTTTCGGCTAATAGGCCATCATCAGCTGAATCTACAATGATATTAAATTGAATAACAAGAAAATATCTTAAAACTTACTGTCAAAAATGAACGAGGAACTTAGACATAAGTTAAAAAACTTTTAAAGCAAAACTAAAATGAAAATCTTTAAATATAAAATTAAAATATACAAAATTATGGATTTACATTAGTAGTGGAACGGATATCCGGCAACTATCCGGTATCTGACTTATCCAGTTTGAAAAACCTATTACTTAGTACTCCACCATTCACAGGAAGTTGTATTTCTTTTAGGTGTTGCACACTGCAGATAATAATCGAGTTCAACCCCAATAGGAATTTTTTCATTGAATACAACTTTATTTATATCTTATATTTATCTCTTGCTGCAGTTTCGTCTAGTTTTCTTCTCTTCGCTTATAATTCATCATCACATTCATTACTAACAGAACTGTCGCTGTTATCACTTTCGATTATTAATTAAAGTATCCTCTTTTTAATGCAACAAGCCGTTTTGAAAAATCACTTTTAGTTTTTGAGAAATACATTTTTAAAATAATCGACAATTTTTCCGAATTTTGTAATTTCCGCCGGTTAAGTTTTAAAAATTCGTATAAAATCCATTTCTTAGAATATGAGTATGAAAATTTCCCAAAGTGTTAATAAAAGTGTCCTCGTTCCAATGAACCAACCAGTTTTGAAAAATAGCTTTTAGTTTTTGAGAAAACAATATTTGCAGTTTTGATAAAATTTTCGATGTTGCAATTTTTTTC
>NW_019282530.1:80726-115783 GCF_000648695.1 Onthophagus taurus
TTGAAGTTTTGATAAAATTTTCGATGTTGCAATTTTCATCGATAACTTTCAAAATTCGCTATAAAATTCATTTCTTAAAGGATCCTTGTGGAAATATCACCAATTATTAATTAAAGTGTCCTCCTTTAAGAGTTGCTTCGTGAGTTAAATCAGCATCAAAAAAGTTCATTTTATATCTTGGATCCAAATAAGTTGACATATCTTATTTGCTTTCTTATTAATTTCATTTTTATTCAAATATCGCAATAATGTGGCAATGTAAGGTATCACTTCAGAAATGCACCAGAAGTTATAACCATAATGGCCGGATAGATATGCTGGATAACCGGATAGCCGGTCGAGGGGATACCGAATCTGACTTATCGCAAAATCACTAACTTACTTGATAAAATAACAAGAAAACACACTACAAAGACGAATTATGTAACAAAACGGGAATAAAAGAGATGGAGCGAGATCATCGAAGAAAGGTGAGCAGTGGTTTGCTCTGGAGTTCAATCTGATCATTTATAATATTTATTTTTGGGTGCGTCTCTTAAGATGGAAACTCAGAGTTATCATAAGGACATCACCTTTTCCAAGCAAAACTTTTCATTTGCAAAACTACCCAATTCCTATACTATTAAGCTATGTTGCATTTTATGTGGGACAGTGCAGGTGCATAGTAGTTTCTTAACTATGGTTGCATTCATATATTGCGAGTTATATGAAATTCCCGGTATAATCTTGCAATATCTCTTACTCCCTCTCCATTTCGTTAACTTTTCTCTTTACTTCTTGTTTATTTCTTATCTCTTTCTGTTTAAAAACGATGTGCAATGTTTGCAACTTCGGGTTTATGTGTATCTTAACTGACGCATAACCTTTAGGAATGAATAAAATGACGCATAATTGAACCAGACTTATTGAAAAACAACTACATTTCTTACATACCAATGATTACAACTTTACGACATAGCAAAAATATGTCACTGTTCACTATCAATGCATGAGCTATTTAAGCTTGAAATAAAGCTGACACATCTTACCATAAATCATCTATATCTTTTAAGGCGTTTTAAGAAATCTTCTTATAATAATACACTTAAATATTTTTTATAAAACTATATTTCATTGAAATAATAATTAATTAATACATAATTACGACACCCAACCAAGCGAAAGTACTCCAATAAAGCGGAGTTCTGAGATAAAGTAAAACGAAAAGTAAAGCCATTGCAAATCCTCTTAAATAAAGGTTTTCTAACTTCCTAATTAATCCAACAACAACGACGGCCATACAACTTAAAATGATGAAGAAATCGTTGAGATATTTCAAATTCTTTTCTAACCCATTGATGTGGTAAGAAGCAGCCGCACCAATTGCAGCGAGAACTATATGTTTAAAGGTGAAAATCCAGTGAATAGTCCTGACAATGAGATCTTTAATCGCCATGATCTAAAATTAATAAAATAAAGTATAAATAATAAAATAAATAAATTAACTTACGTCTTATAAATTTGTTGTAATAAAGAAATCAACGTGGTTTTGAGGTAAAATGTAGAGTGATCTTTTAAGAGATAAATTTTGAAGAGGTCTGATAAAAATTGTTTAACTTGCGTCTATTTACGTCAAATTTTATCGCGATAACCGATATAGAAAACCAATAAGAATTATACACATTTAGAGATCGTTGGGGTGATAATACAAATATAAATTATAGGTCAACAAGTTTTTTGATGATTTTGAGGTAATAAAATAATTATTAAGTTATAAATTATTTTTTTGTTTTAAAAACATCATCAGATTTAATTCAAAATGTTAGTGATTGTTTTATTTTGTTTTCATTATCACACAAAGAAATTCTATTTTTAACACGAACAAATGCATAAATTTTTATTATCAAGTATTAAGGTATCAAAAAAAATCAATTGCACCGTTATAAATGAATAAAAATTTGTTTTACCAAAAAAATGAACACGTATCCCAAAAATTGTTTTTTATTTTATGTTATGATTAAAAATGGAAATTGTTGTTATTAATAGGTGTTGGTAAAACATCAACAATTCTAAGATACGTTGAGAAAATTTTTAGTACAGAAACTCCATCAACCGTAGGGGCCTCATTTTTTACATCACGAATCGATGTTGAAGGAATAACAGTTAAATTGCAGGTAATTTTAATTTTAAACACACCGCGAAGATGTACTTAAAAAATTATGAATAGGTTTGGGATACTGCAGGTCAAGAACGCTTCAAATCCATGACACCTTTATTTTATCGTAACGCCAATGGGGCATTATTAGTTTTCGATATAACCCAACGAGACACATTCGATCATATGAAAGTTTGGGTTACCGAATTAAAGAGAAACATCGATGAACCAATTTTTATTTACGTCGTTGGTAATAAAATCGATTTAGATAATAGGGAAGTTAGTTACGAGGAGGCATTACAATATTCTCATTCGATTGATGCTAAGTATTTCGAGTGTTCAGCCAAAGAAGATAAGGTAATTTTTATAAATTAAATTTATTAAATGTAATTAAAATATTTTTAGGGTATAGAACAAATATTTTTAAGTTTAGCCAGAGATATTATTATGAAATCAACGAACAATGACGCTTATAAATCATTAGAAAAATTCGAATCGATGGATGAAAATGTTTTGTTAGCTTCTGCCAGCGATCAAAATGCCACCGACGTTGGACATACAGAAATTGTAGGTGCTAGTATCAATTCAATAGCTCACGGTGATATCGTAGCTAAAAGATGTTGTTGAGTTATTTAATTAGAAAGTTAAAGGATTACAAAAAAAATAATTTTTCAACGAGATGTTTATCGCATAGGTCAAAGTAAAAAATGGTAATTAACAGAAATTTTATAGCAATAATATTAAAAAAATATATGCTGTGATGTTTTTATCTTTGAGTCATAAATGTGATAAGTCAAGAAAATCTCGAATATCTGTCACAAGTCTTTATTAATAACCAACTTATTAATTTTTACTACTTCTTATTTTTCTTTATGAAAATTTTGTGACCAAAAGAATTTTTGTAAATATATATAATTAAGTAAATATATTTTTTACTTAAATAAACATCGAAAATTTAAATAAAAAATGTTTTAATTTTTCTCCTTCTTTCATTCTCTATATAAATAAAATTCCTCTTTATTATAATATGTTATATAATAAGTGGTTTTGCAAACTATATGCCTAATAAGTCTGTTAAGTATGGGCATTGGTTACTGCACATTCGTATTGTTTTGAATTTGAAAGACAACCAAATGTGCTGCATCAGTAACTCTCCTATTGATATCGTTGACAACAATCGGAATATAACTTGTGATGATTCAACACATCTATAATTCAATAAGGTGTCTTCTCACAATCGCATCTAGTCTCTTGAACATTGCTTCCATTATTGCACAAGTGATTTATAAAGGAACTAACCAAGACTAAAATGGTAAAAAAAAATTTAACTATATTAAACCATAATCCGAAAATGAATGAAAATGACACCCGCGAAAAGTTGTCAACTGCCAAGATCCCAAAGATTATAGGAAGGTTTTTCGTATGTTCAAGAAGCTACGATCGTAAGGCGAAATATTTTTGCATCTATTGCATAGTATACTGTTTCTGCAAGTCGTGGCATACTTTTAATCATAAATACTAGAGTGAAAATGATGACGGTTCGTGTAAAAAATTTTGATCTAATAGATACCCGGAAAGAAGAAAATGCGAAAATATTTGGTCGTTTGGTGGAAAATGTAAAAACATTTGATTCTTTCAAAAAACCTAGACCAAAAACGTATAATAAAGAAAATCAAGACGAAGAAATAAATGTTTTAGCAATAGTTACAGCAGATTCTTCTATATCAAACCGCGAAATGGAGCATGATCTTGGCATTTCGAGAAACCACTGTCTTCGAGTTTTACATAAACAAAAATATAAGCCATATGTTCCTCGAATTATTCATCACTTACGGGATGGTGATAGCCAAAGAAGGTTTAAGTTTTGCCATTGGTGCCTAGTTCAGGTTAATGAAAACCCAGGTTTCAGTAGAATAGCTATCTGAACCGATGCTTCATCGGTTCACGTTAGTAGTGCGGGAATATTTAATTGAAATGACCAACATATATGGCGTACTAAGGCATTGCTAAATAATCATCTTTTATCATATCAAATTTAAACGCGGAACGGTATTTAAACATTTTGCGTCTTTTGAAAAAATGTTTGACGTTTCGAATGCCATGCTGCACCAGTATCGTCATTCCTTTCTAATTTTGTTTTCATAACAAAGGACGCATCATTTTTTCGGCTTTTGTTTTGTTGTAGGTGAAATGAAATCTGGGAAATGTCGCTCTAGTAGCCAAGAAGGCCTTGGTGTCCTTGATCGGTCTTCTGAAAGATTTTTTTCTTTAGCATATTTTTCAACAAGCACTTCACCCAGATCCATCAAAAAATGTAGCCGATGTTTTCTATCACCAAGTTTTCTATGAATTTGGTAACAATTTATGGTAGTTATGTCCAAAAAGTGGCGAAATATTTTCATGTAACATTTTTTTAGTCTCTTTCTGGCAGAGGAATAAAAATGTAAGTAATTGTCCGCTAGGTCTACACCGCCCATGCCTGTGTTGTATTCTACAATTGCTATAGGCTTTTTTTACTGTATATCCTCCTGAGTGTTGTTGTTGTGGAAGGAGCTTACCATTATCATATATTTTTTGTCTTTCCATTTCAACATCATCTGCTTCTTTCTAAACTGTGCAATTTGTTCTCCTCTTGCTACTTTTGTGTTTTTAACTTCTTCTGGGATTCCTCTCCTGTTTGATCGAGCAGTTCCTACACAGTCAGTCTTACATTTCGCTAGTTTATCACATAGATCAATACTTGAGCAATAATTATCTAAAAATAAACAGTAGTCACTTCCCAGAAGTTAATGTGTAAGTTCCAAAACCAGGATAGTTTTGGAACTAAATTATTTATAAACGTTTATAACTAAACTATACACGCAATACGTGGAGCACCGATCAACAGAACAGCGCATAAATGTGTTTTAAAAGCGAACAGGGAATTAAAACCTGAAACCAGTTCAAACATGTGTTAGACCGAAGTCTATTCTAGCCAAAAATAGAATATAAGTGGCGAAAAACGTCTTGCTTATTGAATATCACTTTAATTTCTAAGATGCCAATATATCCGACATACCCACTTCGTAGCGGTTTTCGTCATGACGCTTATATACGACATAAGCGCTTAAGAGGTTAAATTACTATTTTTTGTGTTAATAAAACCCCCCTACCGGCCCGTAATTTACAGGAAACTGTAAATTTAATTTCTTCGACGACACTAGATGGCGGCGCGGCGTTTGGAAATTTTATAAAGGTTATTTTTAGCTTTATTCTAAAACAATAATAAATAGACTTGTCGAATCCTATATTTTTGAAATCAGAAAAAAATAACTTTGTTTAAAAAAGAAACCCCCAGACAGCCAAATCCTACAAAAAAAAATGTAAATGCTCTACACCTATTGTTAGATAAAATGATTCTGCCGATTAAAGGAAAAAGTAGCCTAAACCGGTACAACCTGAAAAAGCCAAAAAAATAGTGTAAACTAAATAGTATATTTTGCCTTGCAGACAACCTATCTGACTTTATTTCTAGTTATAATGCAGTTATTCGTTTAGCTCAATCGTATTCCCAGAAATCAAAGTTTTCAATTGTTTTACGATAATTGGTTTTGCAGTCTAGAGCTACAAATTGAATTGGCTCAAAGCAGGATTGATAGTTTGGGCACTGTTCGCAAATCATGTTTCCGGTAATAATTTACAGATTTCCACTTGGCATTAAATAGAACTCAAATACGGTCTTATTCAGTATTATTAAGTTTTTAAGGATTTTATAAGCTATAGTTATCTTTTGCAAATTGTATCTGATCTTCTGCAAGCAATATATTGTCCTTTGTAAAAATCTAATCTCTTCCAAGCAATATATAGATTTATTCGAGCAATACGTAGTCTTTGTCAAGCTATTCTTTTGCATGTAGTACCTTCTAGCTTTACCTGATTTTTTGCAACCAATATATAGGCTTCTGCAAGAAGTATTCAGTCTTCTCGAATAAGCTAGTCTCTCGCAGGCACTAAATAGATTTTGCGTTAATACGTGATATTTATTGAGATTCCAACAAAGTATATTCTTTAAGCAGTATTCATCTTGTGTGTGTTCATGTTCAGTTAGTATGTAGTCTGTTGTAAATAGTATTTAGCCTTCTGCAACCAGTATTTAGCCTTCTATAAGCAGTGCCTAATCTTCTGCAATGCAATAACCTTCAATCAGTATCTGGTCTTTTGCAAAACATTGTATAGGTTTCTATGAGAAGTATTCTACAATGGTCTCTTGCAAACAATATATAGATTTTTTCAGGCAAAACGTGGTCTTTGTTAAACCTAAAACAGTGTGTGTACCTCTTAAAGCAGTATCTATTCTTCTCCAGTGCAATAATCTTCAAGCAGAATCTAATCTTTTCCAAGCATTATAAATTCTTCTACAGGATGATTCTCAACCTATACGCATAAACTTGGAGATTTATTCCTCAGGATTAATAATGACTAATATATGAAAAAAATTGTAGTAAAAGTTTTTTAGTTTCCTAGATAGGCGACATCTAGCTAATGTGTTTCCTGGAAGATGGATAGCTCGAGATGGTTCAATGGCTTGCCACCGAGATCGCCCGGCTTCAATCCTCTTCATTTTTACTTTTCGAGTCACTTAAAAAGCATGATGTACGCCACGGAAGTTAATACTGAGGAAATATTGCAAAACGAAATACATGCTGCTGCCCAGACAATCCGCCAACTCCTTGGTTTAGGCCGCGCTAGTAGGAGATCGTGGATTCGGGCAGCCCAATTCATAGAAAATATGGGAATTAACTTCGAACACTTGCTGTGATGTTATTTTAAAAGGTTCTATGTATTCTTGATTTGAAAGTAAATATCATGGATCTATGAAACAGAAAATCTTTTACTACAAATATTTTTTCTTATTAGTCAGTATTTGTCGTGAGGAGTAAATCCCAAAGTTTATGCGTATAGATTGAGAATCACCCTGTATAAGGGGAATCTAATCTTCTGTAATGAGAATCTTGTCTCTTGCAATAAGTAGATACAACAATGTGTATTTTTCTTCAAGCAATACACATTTAGTCTGCTGCAAGTACAATCTAGTTTTCCTAACAAGTTAAGTTATAAAACTACGAAGGTTTTCACGACCGGTGTTAATTAAACTAAAACTAGAACTAACACTAATAATATAATAATAAAGTGTTTAACGTTTCAGATGCCATGTTGCAACCTTCTTCAGAAACAAGTTCGAAGTGAAGTTAAGTTATCTAACAATTAGTCTTCTACAAGGCCAGAAAGGCTCTATACGTTTTTCTTAAATCTATGACAATTTCATCTTCGTATTAGTAGTGTTGATTAAACAAAACTAACCTCCAGCCACAATTGAAACCTATGTACACGCACTGTTCGTCATTTAGTGATGAATTGTGATGACTATAATATGTTTTTGAAATATAGTAGCAGGGTTCTTGTATGCACAGTACATTAAGATTCTTCAGCAACTTGGAGAAGCTCTGACAGAACTCAATCCGTTCAGTGTATTGATCTGTCTAATTTTACCTTAGGTAATTTTGTGGATGGCTTTTCCTTTTAACGGTGGTCTCAGTGATTTGGCTTTCTTGTCAAAAAGTGGCCTAAACTAGTAGTGTCTACTATGTGTTTTGACAAAGTCTTTGTACAGCTCGTTTATGTTGAGACGTTCCTTTCTTCTGCTCTAGACCTATTGGACTGGATCAAAAATTGAGTCGTACTTGCCCAATGACTCTTCAGATATAAAGAATTCTAATAATTTGCCCTATGTTTGTTAATTCGCGTTTGAATTAAGAGTTTGATGCGGATCAATTTTTGTAAAAGTATTCAGAAGCATCCCTACATCTTGTTTTTTAGATGCATCTGGCTTGTTTATTTATTTTTATTACTTTTACTTTGTTGTAGTTCTTATCACCACAACCTAAATTATTTCTCTTGTTGGTTGTAGAATTTTGCAACGTGCTCTAGAGTCTAGATTACCTCATTGGTGCCATTTCGATGTTCTCAGGAAGCTTTTAGCATTTGCTGCGTCATAATCATCAAGTATTCTTATCATTCTGAACATTTCCATCACCATATGAATGGTTTCTTTGCCTCTAGGAATCATTATGAATTACATTGCAAAGGTTATATTGTACTTCTTTATCTGTATCTCCAGGTCTGATTTTTCAACATAAAAGATGAGATATTCTTTTTGCCTACCATGAACAAATTTGCAGGCTTTTGTGTCTACTTGATGACCTTGGCGATCTTATTATTAGACATGTTGCATAACTTATGTCGAAATGTGTTGGAGTTGAATCTTTTTATCTATTCACTCTCCGTCTGCAATGACTTGAGTTGAATGATTTCAGAGGAGTATTTTCGGTCATTCATACAGACTTTAGTAAAATTTCTTCATAGAGAGTCTCATCTTACAAGGTTCTTGGCGATTATGTTGTTATTTAACATTAATTACAAATTTTATCACACTGTTAAAGACCATTAATTAACAACATTTATGATTTTAGAGAATCGTCTATTATTCAGAAATTCTTGGAATTGAAACTACAAGTTTCGAAACTGTTTTAATTGGACTCGTATTCTAATTAGATTAGAGTTATTTGGTTTCCGTCGGAACATCGCACGTCTTTTAACTGCTACACGTAGTTATACTTCTTGGTATACATATATTATCTATTATGTTCAACTATGGAGAATTAAGAAATCAATCAAAAAACTGTCACAGAGTTATCAATTAATTTTCGTTTAATTTTATTTTCAAGTTCTTAATATCTCTTATTATACATAAATTATAGTAAATTATCCGTAGATTTCGGAATTTAAATGAAGAGCATATGCTGACAAAGACGTCAACCGTAAATTACGTGAATTAGTGAAGGAGGTGGCGCCTCCTCTCTCATTTCTATATCTACCCGTTTCTTTAAACATTTTCTTAATGTATTTGCCGACGATGAAGCTACAAAATTTAGCCTCTCCTTTCACACATGTTCGGCGTAACCTAACAAGGTATTCGGTTAACCATCCGTATCCTTTTACTTCCTCCATCACCTCCCTAATTTAAAATAAAAAAAATCTCGACTCGTTTTGCGAAACATTAAACGATCCGAAATTTGAAGATGAGATGGCCCTAAAAATAAAAAGGAAATAAATCAATGTTGTTATTAAATCGGGCTTATTTAATTACAGTTAGTTAGTGAAGAAATAATTTGGGATGTGTTAAAAAGTGTTAAAACCGATAATTAAGTTTGTCATAAATCCAATTTTAAATAGCTGCAACGTTATGGGTCATTAAGATACTTAGAAACTCTTTTAAAAACCATAAATTTGGGTTGTTGTGGGTGCGTCTCGCGTTGTAATTCGAAACAGATTTCGAAGAAATCCTCGTTATGAAGCGATTCAAATTTGAAACTTGGTAGTTTTCGTTAAAATTTATGAGATCTCGTTAGAAATGAACCTGTCTAAAATAACATCAATGGTTTAAGTAAAATTATTAAATGAAGTATTTATATCTTTTATAATTAACGAAGAATTTTCTTTGGAATTCCATGAATGTTTAAAATGAGGACTTGATGACAATTTGGCGCCACTATTTCCGGAGGGACATGATTAATGAGATATTATTATGTTCATTTTAACTTTCAAAAAGAAATTAAGTCTTGGCAAAATTTATAACATTAAAATCACAAAATTAATGAGATCAATCTTTTAACTAATCCATTTTTTGACAAACAGCCAATGTCTATGGATTAAAATTAAAGCAGTCCTTAAAATAAGCAAAAAAAAAATAAATCGTCATTAAGAGAGAACAATATCCATTAATAACATGGTCTTCTCCTCTTCTATACACATGTTTAGCAAAACCTAAATATATCTCAATTATCCCTTCCCGTTTATCCCGGTTGTAACATCCCGTTTAAATCCCACCTCCAAGATGAGGCTATTGGACCAGGACCAATTTCACATGAACGCCCGTTAAACGCTCTAATGATGAGCACTTAAAGACCATCAGATGCACCGCCTATTAGACAATAACGAGTTGATTTCTACCATCATTTTCCAAAATTCGTTCTCAGAAAGAATTAAGACGCCTAAATGGAACTATAAGTTAAATCAGTTGAAATGGAAGCAAGAACTTTTGGAAGTTTGAGTAAAATTGAAACGAAAGATAACGCGTCGAAGTCGAAAAACTTTATGATCGATTCGTTATTGGCGGAAAGTGGAAATGAAACATCGACGGAAAAAAATAAAAGTGATCAATGTGGTTTGGTGGATGTAGTTGAAAAAGTGGACGAGGAGAGTTTGATTAAAGTTGATGGGAGTTCCGATGATGGAGATGAAAGTTTGAGGTTTTTGCGGGAAAGTGATGGGACTAATGAGGTAAATGGGCGTTGTTTGGATGTTGGGAGTAATCCGGAAGCGATGTTTTCAAGGCGATTTTCTGAAGGTAAGAGTTTTTTAATAGTTTTAAAATTATACACATAAGTTTTAATTTTATATACTTATACTTTGTTTCCTAATATTATATCAGTTTTTTCACTATTTTGTATAACAATTTAGATAACATGTTTAAATGAGTTAGATCTTGAGGTTCCTGGTATAATATTGTTAGAGTCCAATCAAGTGGTAAGATTTTTTGTGCATCATTTTCATAAGTGAATGAGTGACAGAGTTTTCCTGTTCAGACTAAGAAGGGATTTAATCATCTGGAGTTCTACTCCAGTGGAACTGAGATACATGAGATATATTTTAGTTGTTTGAAAACCATTATTATCCATTAATACCGGTTAGTGATTTGGAAGCAAATAATCCTAAATAAGAACACAACGATAATCTACTGTAACATCTTGCCCTCGTTCTCCTAGTGAGGTTACTCCCACTTGACTTGATCAGTGAGTTGTTGTTATTATCCTGGAAAATCTTTACAGCACTTACTGACACCTTCCTCTAAGTTTACAGCCTGTTGTTAGAGTGCTGTATGTATCATACAGCATTCTAAGCAAATGTATTTGCCATTGGCTGAATGAGAATGATGTTAGCAGTATTAAAGGGTTATGGGATATTCTAAAACTGCAGAACCAGCAATTTTCAGCTCTATGATAATCGTTAGACAAAGATTTTGTGGTAGATGGAGAATCAATAGAACACGTTTTATGGCAGTGTTCTCCATTGAGTTGTATAACCTGATATTTCGTGCATGATTGCAAAGATGCCAATAGTAATTCATTAACTTGGGTACACAGAAGACTGTCGAGATGTTTTTAATAGATTAAAGATTTTAACTCTACCCTCACTTTTTATTCTCGAATGCGCTCTGTATGCTTTTGATAGCAGGGGACATTTTGCGATACATGCCGATATTCATCAGCATGATACTAGGAATAAGGATAAAAAAACACAGCTTGGGCCAGAGTGCTTATCTCGAGTGGTACTTAACAAACTGTCGAGTGAATTAATAGGAGAGTCTAATAAAAGGATTTTTAAAGATAGCTTAAAAAAAAATTTGTGTCAGAAAACATTTTATTCTGTGCAGGAGTTCCGAAATGCAGGGATCGGGATTATAACCACCATACCCTCTTGGTTTTTGTTTATGCTGGTGTATTTATTAAATAAAAAAATGTATTGGATATGTATTTATTTGGATGAGTGTATGAGCAGCAGCTTAGTAACACAATAAAGTATTATTATTATTATTATTAGGTAAGATTACCTTCTTTCAATTGGATTGTACGGCAACCTTTGCTATAGTTACTTATTGGGGTACAATAGCAATTATAATACAATGATAAATTATTAGTATTTATAATGAGGCAAGTTATGCCAAGTTACATGCTCCATTACAGTTTTTCAGTTTGCAATTTTGATATTTTGGGAATGTTGAATTTCTAACTAGAATATGGCTACAACAAAATTAATTTACTTATGAATTACATCTTCTTAACTCATTATAAACGATTTATATTCAAAATATTTTTCTTCGTTGCCTTTAGATGTTATGACTTACTTTAGTAACTAAAACATTAAATTTTGATATTTCGAAAAAAATGTTCCACTTTCTAATTAAGATATGGTTACAACTACATTGAATCTGGTTATGGATTATGACTTCATGGGTCGTTATAAACAATTTATTTCCAAAACATTTTTCTCCGTCACCTTAAGTTTTCGAGTTATAATCCATTTTAATAATAAAAACGTTCAACATTGATATTTTGGGGACTTTTGCTTTGTAATTAAAATATGGCTAAGAACTAGCCTAAATCTGGTTATGGATTTTTATTTTTGGGTTCATTATAAACAATTTATTTCTAAAACATTTCTCTCCGTGTCCTTTAGCTTTCGAGTTATAATCCATTTTAGTAATAAAAACGTTCAACATTGATATTTTGAGGATTTTCGCTTTGTAATTAAAATATGGTTAGAATCAACCTAAATCTGGTTATGGATTTTGATTTTTTGGTTCATTATAAACAATTTATTTCTAAAATATTTATCTTCGTCACGTTAGTTTTTGAGTTATGAGCTACTTTAATAACGAAAACATTCAATTTTGATATTTTGGTGATTTTCACTTTCCAACTAAGAAATGGTTACAACTACGTTGAATCTGGTTATGGATTGTGTCTTCATGAGTCGTTATAAACAATTTATTTCCAAAACATTTTTCTCCGCCACCTTAAGTTTTCGAGTTATAATCCATTTTAATAATAAAAACGTTCAACATTGATATTTTGGGGACTTTCGCTTTGTAATTAAAATATGGTTAGAGCCAGCCTAAATCTGGTTATGGATTTTGATTTTTGGGTTCATTATAAACAATTTATTTCTAAAACATTTCTCTCTGTGACCTTTAGCTTTCAAGTTATAATACATTTTAATAAGAAAAACGTTCAACATTGATATTTTCGGGATTTCAGCTTTGTACTTAAAATATGGTTGGAACCAACCTAAATCTAGTTATGGATTTTGATTTTTGGGTTCATTATAAACAATTTATTTCGAAAACATTTCTCTCCGTGTCCTTTAGCTTTCGAGTTATAATCCATTTTAATAATAAAAACGTTCAACATTGATATTTTGGGGACTTTCGCTTTGTAATTAAAATATGGTTAGAACTAACCTAAATCTGGTTATGGATTTTGATTTTTGGGTTCATTACAAACAATTTACTTCTAAAATATTTTTCTTCGTCACCGTTAGCTTTTGAGTTATGCGCCACTTTAATAACGAAAACATTCAATTTTGATATTTTGTTGATTTCCACTTTCCAGCTTAGATATAGTTACAACTACATTGAATCTGGTTATGGATTTTGATTTTTGGGTTCATTATAAACAATTTATTTCTAAAACATTTCTCTCCGTGTCCTTTAGCTTACCAGTTATAATCCATTTTAATAATAAAAATGTACAACATTGATATTTTGGGGGCTTTCGCTTGTAATTAAAATATGGTTAGAACCAGCCTAAATCTGGTTATGGATTTTGATTTTTGGGTTTATTATAAACAATTTATTTCTAAAACAATTCTCTCTGTGACTTTTAGCTTTCGAGTTATATCCATTTTAATAATAAAAACGTTCAACATTAATATTTTCAGGATTTTAGCTTTGTACTTAAAATATGGTAAGAACCAACCTAAATCTACATAGTTATGGATTTTGATTTTTGGGTTCATTACAAACAATTTATTTCTAAAATATTTTTCTTCGTCACCGTTCATTTTTGAGTTATGAGCCACTTTAATAACGAAAACATTCAATTTTGATATTTTGATGATTTTTACTTTCCAACTAAGATATAGTTACAACTACATTGAATCTGGTTATGGGTTATGTCTTCATGAGTCGTTATAAACAATTTATTTCCAAAACATTTTTCTCCGTCACCTTTAGTGTTCGAGTTATAATCCATTTTAATAATAAAAACGTTCACCATTAATATTTTGGGGACTTTCCAGGGGACAACCAGCCTAAATCTGTTTATGGATTTTGATTTTTGGGTTCATTATAAACAATTTATTTCTAAAACGTTTCTCTCCGTGACCTTTACCTTTCGAGTTATAATCCATTTTAATAATAAAAACGTTCAACTTTGGTATTTTGACGATTTTCACTTTGTAATTAGAATATGGTTAAAAAGCTCAAGCAAAAACCTAAAAAGCTATCAGGTGTGCTCTAGGACACTGACTGCAATCAAGCAATTAAAAACTGCTATGGTCTGACAATCAGGAAAAATACGGGTTTTATAGAATAATGTGAATTTCTCTAAGGGCTTCGTATTTTCATGTACTTTCCTGAGTTTCGAACGTGATCAAGCTAAAAACCGAAAGTTATGAGTGCTCCAATTGTGCTATGCCAACCTTTTGTTGTGCATAACATACTTATCAATTAGAACTAAAAATCGTTATGATAATATAAGCTGTTTAGATTAGTAAACAGAATAAAATGAAAAAAATTGAAAGAATCCTAAAGGTCAGAAATAGATCTTTTCATGAGTATGAAAATTTCCCAAAGTGTTAATAAAAGTGTTCTCTTTCCAATAAACCAACCCGTTTTGAAAAATAAGTTTTAGTTTTTGAGAAAACAATATTTGAGGTTTTGATGAAATTGTCGATGTTGTAATTTTCATCGATAATTTTCAAAATTCGCTATAAAGTTAATTTCTTGAAGGATCCTTGTGGAAATATCACCAATTATTAATTAAAGTATCCTCTTTTTAATGCAATAAGCCGTTTTGAAAAATCACCTTTAGTTTTTGAGAAATAAATTTTTGAAATGATCGACAATTTTTTCGAATTTTGCCATTTTCGTCGATTAAATTCTAATAATTCGCATAAAATCGATTTCTTGGAATATGAGTATGAAAATTTTCCAAAGTTTTAATAAAAGTGTCCTCTTTCTAATGAATCAACCCGTTTTGAAAAATGACTTTTGGTTTTTGAGAAAACAATATTTGAAGTTTTGATAAAATTTTCGATGTTGCAATTTTCATCGATAACTTTCAAAATTCGCTATAAAATTAATTTTTTGAAGGATTCTTGTGGAAATATCACCAATTACTAATTAAAATATCTTCTTTGTAGAGTGTCATTAGTTATAATTATTGGATAAAATAATCTCCTTAAATCATACAAGTTCAGAAAATTAATTCCCTCCGTTTTGGAAACAATGATGTCGAATATCTTCTTATTTTAAGACATCTGCTTTTTTTTCTGCCCTGTCTTACGGTTAAGTTGTGTTCTGTTAATGACCTTAGTGTCGTCGCCTCCGCTGTTCTCAAGAT
Organism: Onthophagus taurus; assembly: GCF_000648695.1. Lineage (NCBI taxonomy): Eukaryota > Metazoa > Arthropoda > Insecta > Coleoptera > Scarabaeidae > Onthophagus > Onthophagus taurus. The sequence continues at coordinate 96,144 of NW_019282530.1, forward strand.
TCTTTTTATGGTAGCATTTTGTTCTCTTGTCTCTATCATGTTTATTCTTGTACAGGTCTTATACATATATGCTGACCTTGTTTTCTAAGGACATATACTTGTATTGCCAATTTATGTTAATCAGGTAACTTGATATTAGACAGTCTCTTTGTTTTATGCCGGTTTGTATGAGTACTCTACTTGTCATTTTGCGTCTCTTTCTTTGTCTTATTCTCGACAATACAGAGTCTATCTTTAACCTTTTTTTAAGCTTTGCTGCTCCTCACAGCTACCGAAAGCTTCCTGAAATTTCTTCTTCGAAAATCTTTGAAAATAGCTTCAATGTCGAGCTTATTCTATAATAGTTCTCTAGATCTGTTAATTATAAATTGTCACGTACATGATATAATCTATCTGCTATCTGGACTTATTGCACAATCTAAAATTAAAGAAATAGGAATTCACCGATCCTTGCAGCATCTTCAGATGATGCAGTATGTTCTGCTGTACCTTTTGCATAATGTCTCTGCTGTTGGTGTTTACCCATTAGTAGTAATACAATGTGGTCAATTGGATTGCAAACCGAAAGCTCTAATTCCGTGATAAATCGTTCGAAGGATTACAACTCAAACTTTGTTATTAACCCAACATTCTTATCTCTTTGTGGAGAAGAATTTATAGTGGGTTAATTTCTCATAACATAAATATTTAAATATTAAGTTTAGATGTGCTTGATACGTATAAAATTTACTTAAAATGATGACTAAAGGGTTAATAAAAATCCCATTTTATTTCACTTATACCATTCTAAATATTTAATATCCTTCATAAATGCATATTTAATATTTTCTTACGTCAGCCTTTATGTACTTATAAAACGTGGAACATCGTTAAATACATTAGTTTTAACTAAAATTTCTTTTCGAAATGGCTAAAACTTTTGGTTATTACTTAATCGAAGAAAATATTCAAAAATTAATCGCTTTCCCAGCTACGAATGGGATACATTATTGCGCTTGTGTTTTTGTGGTGTTTATTAACATGGGGTTAGCTGTTACTAAAAGCGAATTTATTCGTGAGTATTCCCAATATTTGGTTTCATACAAAAATTTTTATTTATTTTCAGAATCTCACATTCCTATTCTCATCTTAATGAGTTGTCTCACATTCCTATCTATTCAGATTGTTTTTATAAATCGAAGGGAACAATTTTTTGAATTAATCGGTTTATTGATTGATTTCAACAAGTTTGGGGTTCCTCCGAAATTGAAATTTGTCGACAATCTTATTAAAATGTTTATAAAATTGGTTCGCATTTTCACTTTTTCTGCAACTTTCGTAGCATCTAATTGGATAATTTTTGAGAATTCTTCAAAAATTAAAGAAATTAATCAATTTAATTATACTATTTTAAATTCGGTTATGAATTATTACCATCCCTCAACGATTAATTTATTTATTGTTTTGTTTCAAATATTTTCGTGCGTTCTCTTTATTAAAATTTCATTTATGTTAGTTATTTTATATTATTATATAATTGAGATGATCAATATCCGTTTGGAACATATCACGTGTTTACTCGATGATATTCATTTTATATATGATCAAAAGGAGAGTGGGGAATTTCGAAATGTTATTATTTATCATCAAGAAATTTTTAAACTTTTCAAACATACAACGATGTTTATAAATTCTTTGGTGGTACCCCAAGGTTTTTATTACATGGCTTGTATTGTTATATCAGCTTCGAAATTATATACAGCGTTTGATGTGGAAGGGTTCCTCATTTTAATTTTTGCTGCTACTATGTTGGTTATTCTTCATTCGAGGGGACAAAGTCTAATTTATACAGTGAGTTAATTTTATATGCTATTTTTTAATAATTAATTTATTATCTTTTTTAGAGTCTATTAATACCTGATTCTATTTACAACTTAAATTGGTACCAAGCCGATTTGAGTATCCAAAAAGACGTTTTAATATTTCTTTGTTTGGCTCAATTTAGTTTTAGAATTAAATCTTTGTTTTTTTAAAGAAATAAATGTTGCAAATACTTTAATCGTTTCTAATTCTTAATGTTATTTTGACTTTCCTTTACGCCTTTTAAAAGTAATGATTGTAAAAGATATTTTTCAAGCAGCATAAATAATTTATATCTACACCAAGAGGTAATATATTAATCCCTGTTTAGACAGCGTTGTCATGTACTGGCAATTAGTCGGTCGGAAGTGCCTTGGAGCAACATGTCTTGCGACACGACTTGGTCCATGGAAGACGCATAGCGTCCCGACGCCTTAAAATAGATGCTTAAATGTCTCCGAAATTCACCAACGGCAGCGACGACAGTTTCTTTAACGACCCATGATGACAAATCGCGTTAATTTACGAGTCGATTTTCATTTTAAAACAACAAAAACTATGTTAAGAATAATAAGAATAACAAAGAATGATGACTAAGAAAATATTTTGCTTAAAACATTGTCTCTTTGCCTTAAAACAATTTTTTTCTAAATAAATTCTTTTTTGATTTTAAATATTATGTAAATAGAAAATAGCGATGACAACTGCAGTATTAAAATTGTGATGTATTTTTGAACAGTTAAAGTTTAAATGCACTTAACGTTTGCGATTGTGCCAAAATTCATAATTCAATTCGGTCCTAGATTGTTGGGCGTGTCAACAAGTTTATTGGTAGCCGGTGGACGCGGTTTTACGGCTAGAAATAAGTGCAATTAGGTCACGAAAAGAAGCAGTTATGTAGCCGGAGTCCAATTCAAAATTAGATGCGGACCATAATTGCTAATTTACTGAACCGTACGAGATCAAACACTCATCAGGCAACCCTTTGATACAAGATACTCCCATAAATATGTCAGTATTTATACAGTGAACTTTACAAAAGTGAGAACAAGGAGATTCACCAAACAATTTTCAACTTAGTTTTTTTTTAAATTTAAAGTTGAGTCTTTTCTACGTCAAAATCAAATCAAATTCATTGTTTATTGTTATCACAACATCACTTGAGGAAGGAGTTTTTTTGTAATAGTAGAGTTTTGTACCTGGTAGGGAACATTGGAAACGCTGAAAACATCAAATATGGAGGAGAACTACCGCTCAATAAGCTTACTATCACACTTATGTAAGCTCATGATAAGAATGATCACAAGCCGACTCACAACAAAACTGGACGACTACCAACCAGTGGAATATGCTGGCTTCCGAAGAAGGTTTGGCACGTCAGACCATCTACAACAATCCGAACACTTATCGAAAATTTTAACAGTATTTCTTTCCATCTTGGTGAATTAATTAAATAAGTAAAATAACTATGTTTGAGATGGATAATTTTTATTTTTCGGCTCTACCGGTTTCGACTACTATTTTGTAGTCATCTTCAGGAGAACATTAGCCACGTCAATTTTACTGCAACGTATAAAATCCATTTCTTGGAATATGAGTGGAATATGATTAATAAAAGTGTCCTCTTTCCAATGAACCAACCCGTTTTGAAAAATAGCTTTTAGTTTTTGAGAAAACAATATTTGAAGTTTTGATAAAATTTTCGATTTTGCAATTTTCATCGATAATTTTCAAAATTCGCTATAAAATTAATTCTTGAAGGATCCTTGTGGAAATATCACCAATTATTAATTAAAGTATCCTCTTTTTAATGCAAAAGCCGTTTTGAAAAATCACTTTTAGTTCTTGAGAAATAAATTTTTGAAATGATCGACAATTTTTTCAAATATTACAATTTTCGCCGATTAAGTTTTAAAAATTCGTTTAATTCTTGGAATATGTGTATGAAAATTTCCTAAAGTATTAATAAGAGTGTCCTCTTTCTAATTAACCAACACGTTTTGAAAAATAACTTTTAGTTTTTGAGGAAACAATATTTGAAGTTTTGATAAAATTTTCGATGTTGCAATTTTCATCGATAACTTTGAAAATTCGCTATAAAATTTATTTCTTGAAGGATCCTTGTGGAAATATCATCAATTATTAATTAAAGTATCGTCTTTTTAATGCAACAAGCCGTTTTGAAAAATCACTTTCAGTTCTTGAGAAATAAATTTTTCAAATAATCGACAATTTTTTCAAATTTTGCAATTTTCGCCGATTAAGTTTTAAAAATTCGTTTAATTCATCGAATATGAGTATGAAAATTTCCTAAAGTGTTAATAAGAGTGTCCTCTTTCTAATTAACCAACACGTTTTGAAAAATAACTTTTAGTTTTTGAGAAAACAATATTTGAAGTTTTGATAACATTTTTGATGTTGCAATATACATCTATAATTTTCAAAATTCACTATAAAATTACTGTCTTGAAAGATACTTGTGGAAATATCACCAATTATTAATTAAAGTATCCTCTTTTTAATACAAAAAGCCATTTTGAAAAATCACTTTTAGTTCTTGAGAAAAAAATTTTTGAAATAATCGACAATTTTTTAAAATTTCCTAATTTTTCCGATTAAGTTTTAAAAATTCGTTTAATTCTTGGAACATGAGTATAAAAATTTCCTAAAATGTTAATAATAGTGTCCTCTTTCTAATGAACCAACACGTTTTGAAAAATAACTTTTAGTTTTTGAGAAAACAATATTTGAAGTTTTGATAAAATTTCCGATGTTGCAATTTTCATCGATAATTTTCAAAATTAGCTATAAAATTAATTTCTTGAAGGATCCTTGTGGAAATATCACCAATTATTAATTATAGTATCCTCTTTTTAATGCAACAAGCAGTTTTGAAAAATTACTTTTAGTTAGTTTTTGAGAAATAAATTTTTGAAATGATCGTCAATTCTTTCTAATTTTGCAATTTTCGCCGATCAAATTTTAAAAATTCGTATAAAATCCATTTCTTGGAATATAAGTATGAAAATTTCCCAAAATGTTAATAAGAGTGTCCTCTTTCCAATGACCCAACCCGTTTTGATAAATAACTTTTAGTTTTTGAGAAAACAATATTTGAAGTTATGATGACATTTTCGATGTTGCAATTTTCATCGATAACTTTCAAAATTGGCTATAAAATTCATTTCTTGAAGGATCCTTGTGGAAATATCACCAATTATTAATTAAAGTACCCTCTTTTTAATGCAACAAGCCGTTTTGAAAAATCGCTGTTAGTTTTTGACAAATAAATTTTTGAAATGATCGACAATTTTTTCGAATTTTACAATTTTCGCCGATTAAATTCTAATAATTCGCATAAAATCGATTTCTTGGAATATGAGCATGAAAATTTCTCAAAGTGTTAATAAAAGTGTGCTCTTCCAATGAACCAATCCGTTTTGAAAAATAAGTTTTAGTTTTTGAGAAAACAATATTTGAAGTTTTGGTAAAATTTTCGATGTTGCAATTTTCATCAATAACTTTGAAAATTCGCTATAAAATTCATTTCTTGAAAGATCCTTGTGGAAATATCACCAATTATTAATTAAAGTACCCTCTTTTTAATGCAACAAGCAGTTTTGAAAACTCGCTTTTAGTTTTTGAGAAATGAATTTTTGAAATGATCGACAATTTTTTCGAATTTTCTAATTTTCGCCGATTAAGTTTTAAAAATTCGTATGAAATCCAGTTCTTGGAATATGAGTATGAAAATTTCCCGAAATGGTAATAAAAGTGTCTTCTTTCCAATGAACCAACCCGTTCTGCAAAATAGCTTTTAGTATTTGACAAAACAATATTTGAAGTTTTGATAAAATTTCCGATGTTGCAATTTTCATCGATAATTTTCAAACTTCGCTATAAAATTAATTTCTTAAAGGATCTTTGTGGAAATATCACCAATTATTAATTAAAGTATCCTCTTTTTAATGCAAAAAGCCATTTTGAAAAATCACTTTTAGTTCTTGAGAAATAAATTTTTGAAATGATCGACAATTTTTTCGAATCTTGCAATTTTCGCCAAAATTCGTATAAAATCCATCTTGCATAGATTTGAAATCAAAATGGAACGATTGAAGTTGTTGTCGAGTTACCTTTAGATTGTATAAAAGTTTTGACAACAAAGGAAGTCATCATAGCATGGTTGACAAACCACGTGACTATTTTTGTCAGGTTGCCTCATATCATCGCAGAAGAACTTGTTTTGCAGGCTTATTTTAAATATGTAAAACAACATGGCTGAACGCGGCTTTTAAAACTTGCCATTATCCAATAACACAATTAGTTGGATCAACTGGATTGCAGTTAGATGACGTTATGGATATTTTGCAACATTGATACAAAATATCCAAATATTTATAATATCGGCTTGGATGAATGTACAATCATTTTCTTTATCTATTACACGTCATATTTTGAAATCATCTTCATATAGGCCCTATTTACTGTGCTTTTTAACATTAAACAGAGCACTGGTTTCAAATAGGAGTGTTGTTAGATGATAACATCGATAACTGACAATAAGAAGGATATCAGAACTGCTCCGCTCGCTTGTTAAACTGATATAAAACGAGTTTAGGTCATTACTGAACACTAAGAAGTGTTGGTCAAGATACTTAATTAAAAAAAAAACAAAAATTAGAGAAATCTTTTTGCTCCAAATTTCTAATGTAGGTATTATACATTTGCATTCATACAAATAGAACTTAGAACATTGTGTTGGAGACAACAAAAAAGAGAGCCCAAAAGTCTTGGATTGGGTTACGTTATGTAGATTTGGAGTTAACTTGGATTTCTATCAAATTCATATCACAATAGATTGAGATGTTTGTTGTGGTTTTGCCTTATTTTTAGGGTTGCATTGGTTTGGGATTTAATTGGCATGCTTTAAAGTTGAGTTAGTTTGTGGTTAAGTTCATTCGGGGTTAGGTTAGCTTGCTTTGAGTTAGAGTGAGTTGCTTTAGAGTTGCATTCGGTTATTTAGGGTTAGATTTCCAAATAGAGGTTTAACATACTATAGGGTTGAATTGGTTTGCTTTAGGGATAGGTTACTATGTGGTTGAGTTGCTTTGAAGTTTGTTTGTGTTGAGATTAAATTACTTTGTAGATATGTTCCTTTGAAGTTAAGTTAGCTTGATTTGAGTTGGATTGCTTTATGGTCACTTCATTTATTGCAAGAAATTAGAGTCGAATTTGAATCGGAGTTACATGAGGCTATATGCGATGAGATAGCATTAAAAATACCCATTTGATCTACTATAGACGGTTTATGGATGGTAGTGAAGACTTAGATATGTAAGAGGCTATTATTTTGTAAAATATCGCAACAGCAGCAAAGAAATTTTTTTGTATAGAAGGAGAGAGCTTATCAAGTTACCTTGTGATAACAGTTTGAAAGCAAAATTTGACAGCATGAAATTGGGAGAATTTTGAATTTATGATATTAATAAGTCAAAATTGTGAATTCACTTCTATCTCGACACAGCCATACTGCAGTATATTTGCTGAAGTTATGAAAAAATCTTAGGATGCGTATAAATGCATCGTTGTTAATGTAGTTATAGAAAACGGTCAAGGAACTAGACCAAAAAGATATGATAACTTATGGCTGCTCTATTCATATATTTAATTTTTTAACCCGTGACTTACAAGGAAATTTAATAATTCCAGAAATTAAGAGTAACATAAAAACAGTACTATTTCGCAAACGCCAAATATAAAGAAGCCCTTAGATCTTCTTTAATTCTACCGCAAGCTATTCGTTGGGATACTGTGGCGGACTGCTTGGAAAATTATTTAAAAAGCTTGCCGATTTTATACAGCATTTGTTCGGCAAACAGAGTAGCAATTGACAAAGATATTATCAAACTTGTAAATGGTTCAGATTTAAAGATAACCGTTCAAGATTATCTTAAAAAATTGAAATGTATTGCTGTAGCACTAGACCGTGTACAAAGTAGTTCATGTATTATAAGCGAAGATACTGAAATTTGGGTAAAATTATTAAAATCATTTAAAGACGAACTTATTAATGGTAAATTTAACGAAATGGATGTACAGAAAGGTCAAGACCGCTTAGAAATGGCGTTAACTCAAGTTCATTATTTAGCCAATATACTAGATCATCGGTGTAGAGGAGCAAATCTCAATCAGGGATAATTAGATATTGCAAGGGAATATGTGGAGATGCATTATCCAGAAGTGTTACCGACTATCATAAACAGATGTATATGTTTTCAAAACAATTAATAGATAATGTCAAACCGTTAGCCTGGTGGAAGTCTATTAGCTCTTTGGATCCTATTACAATCAAATTAATTCAACAGCTACATACTGCGGTAGCATCATATGCCAATAGTGAGCGACTTTTTTCATCCTATATACAATCCACCTTAAGAAATAGATTAGGAAATGATAAAGCAGCAAAATTAGTCTGTATATTTACAGAAATAATTGCATTTAGCAGAAACGATGAATGATTTTTGTTTAAGTTTTGCTTTAGTTGTATTAAGTTTTAGTTTTAATTCGGATTTGGCAATAAACATACCTAAAGAGAAAACAGAAGTGGAGAACAAAGTGGAAACACTTGGCTCTCTGGAGCAACTAGTTGATGAATCCCAAAAAAATGTTTTTAACTGGTTTTCTGAGAATCGTCTTAGTGTGAATGAACACAAAACACAGTCCCTAATTTTTTCATTGAGGCCGCAAACTTTAAATGACAATAGCTCAGTTAAATATCTCGGAAATCACCTTGATACCAAACTTACATGAGAGGAGCATGTTCTTCATTTCATTAAAAGGTTAAATACCAGTATTTATTTGATTCATAGCTTAGTGAGAGTGGTATCGCCGAAGATGGCACTTGCTGCCTATTTTGCACATTTTTATTCTCATATGACGTACGGCATTTTGTGTTGGGGGCATTCTGCTCACGCTTCGCTTGTCTTCCGTACTCAGCGAAGATGTGTGAGAGTTGTGGCAGGCATGGGTTTCGCGGAGTGTTGCAGGACAAAGTTTATTGAATTTGGAATTCTGACTTTTCCTTGTGAGTACATTTTCAGTTGTTTGCAAGCAATTTACTTTGTGATCACGTCCAAGTCAGTAAGTTTGGAGTCCATATTGCGCATAAAAATGAAAAATAAAGACGATGTGCATATTGTACTAAAAAATTTAAAGGAAATAAATGATATTTTGTAATCATTGTATTTATTTGAACAATTATTCGCTTATTAAACTAAAATTAGAACTAAAACTAGAAACTTTCGGGTTTTGCCGTGCGTCTTTTAATAAAAGGTTTGACGTTTCGGATGCCATGTTGCAACCTTCTTCAGAAACTGGTTCGAAGTGACAAGATCAAAAATCGGTAACTACATATATATAAGTCGGGAAAAACTAATTAATAATCAGTTAACGCTAATTACAAGCTAATTATTAACTAATTGCGTCGCGTCCGGAGTGAGGCGGGAAGAGGTCTTCGTGTTCACCACCATCTTCCATGTTCTGCTAAACTCCCAGCCATCCTCTCTGTTGACGTTATTTTTATGTCGGTGGATCTCTATGGCTTCTCTTGTCAGTCTTTGCTAGTATCTGTTGTCCTTAGCTAGCACCTTTGTTTGTTCGAAGTCTATTCGGTGCCCCTCTGCATGGCAATGTTCCGCAACCGCCGACTGCTGGATCTTCTTCAGCCTTACATCCCTCTCATGGTCCTTGATGCGGCACTCGACGTTGCGTCCAGTTTGGCCAACATAAACCTTCCCACAACTACGCGATAGTCGATAGACTCCCGCTCCTTTTAATGGAGTTAGTTTGTCCTTGGCTATCGGGAGTGTGTTCCGAATTTGGCTGACCGTGCCGTACCGCACTATGATGTCGTTCTTCTTGAGGTGCCTAGCATTCCTTCTTCAAGTTCTCTCCTTCACATAGTCTCGCTGCTCGCTGAAATAATGTACGGATCACGGACCTCTTCTGTTTGGGATGATGATGTGTACATGCCTGTAAATACCTGTTGGTATGGGTCTTCTTTCGGTATACACCAAGTTCTATATCTCCATTTGTCGTCCTGGTGACCAACACATCTAGGAAAGGTAGTTTTTGGGCAGTTTCTGTTTCCATGGTGAACTTAATCATAGGATGTGGAGAGTTCAAGTGATCCAAGAACTCTTGGAGCCGTTTTTGACCATGTTGCCATATCACAAACGTGTCATCCACATATCGTAGCCATCGTTTTGGTTTCCACTGGCTCTTCTTCAAAGCGTCCTCTTCGAATAATTCCATGTAAAAATTAGCTATAACTGGCGATAGTGGAGATCCCAAAGCGAAAAACTCAAACGAAAAACATTATCTCGAAGAAAACTTCTTTAAAAGGTATGAACACGTTAAAATTTAAAAATAAATAATTACAACAAAAACATTCACAATATAATTCAAAATGTAAAATTAACGTACATCAAAATATATTAAAAATTTTGTCAAAAACGAAAAACGAAAAGATGTCGACGGTGAGACGAGAACAAAGGAACTGGGGAAAAGACTTGAGCGGGTTTTAAACCTGCATTGAACTACCCGGGCAAATAAACTTGTTATGTAATTGTTTTATGATCTCTCAGAGACATGAAAATAGGTTTATTATATAATTGAAGCTGATCATTTAATAATTCGCAGTTATTGTTATTTTTGTGTTTGTTAATTTCTAAAATTTCGAGCAGATCTAGCCTATAACCTTTTTCACATTTATGTAGAAGTTTTGTATTATTATAGTCTATCTTGTGGCCTGTTTCAATGTATTTAAACCGTGTTAAAACGTGTTAACCTTTTAAAGAAGTTTTCTTCGAGATAATGTTTTTCGTTTGAGTTTTTCGCTTTTCATGTATAAATTGCTTTGAAATTTTAACTGTAAGTTTTTTTGAACTGTTTTATTTTAATGTGTTTTTCGCTTTTGCTAGTTTCGACTGAAGATGAGGGTGTAACCTCGAAACTAGTCTCGATATATATTTAAATAAAAGCAAGTTAAAGAAGTTTCTTCTAGTATATCTTTTTAGTATATTATTTAATATATTCCCAACTTGCAACATGGATAAAATTCTTATTTATACATGGGCAAAGAGTAGAAGTGTTGACCACCAGCAAGGTTCCAGAAGAAATGGGAAAGATAAGAAATGGTAAATCCCCGGGCTTAGATAATACAACTAACGAGCTATTGAAGATGGCGAAAGTTTTGCAACAAACTGAAGAAAATACATCTTCACTCGACACTTGTGTCAACATATCACTGACAAAATCCCAATGAGTGAAAAAAGAAAATGAAGATTTTTCTTAAAAAATTGTTAATGTACTTATGGATAGAATAATAGACAAAGTATGTAAAGTTGTAGTAAAGGATATTCTAGATAAGTGTGGAGTGGTTGAAACGAGTACATATGCAAGGCGCCCCTTTAAGCGGTGCAGGGAGTGTTGGACATCCTCATCTCAAGATGAAACGAATTTGTAATACAAGCCTAGGACTTTCTTCAAGAAGAAAAGGAAGATTTGATTTTAATCTTTGATCTGGTTTGGTTGGACCTTTATTGCCATTTTTGTTGTTTTTCAGTGTTTGTTTTCACTTGACAGCCAAGAAAATGCCAACCATGAAACTATCTGAAACTATGCAAGATATCTGTTTCTAAAAGGATGGCTGTCAAGCCTATATTTCTTGTCGTACAACACTTTTATCGATATGACCCGAAGATTTATTATCAGTAACAATTAGAGCGAAGTATTTAATTTTTAAATTTTAGAGCAAAGACATTCATTTTATACTCTTCGCATAGTGTTGAATTTTGCATAAATTTGAAATCAAATTGTATCGATTGAAGTTGTCGGCGTTGCAACTCTAGGTAATTGTCCAAGATAGTTTGGAATTTGAATTTAATTTGTTATTCCTTTCCTTAGTCTGATAAACTATTTTATACACTACAAAATAATAAAACAGTTATGAAGCTTTTCGTTCTTTTGTTTGCATTTCATTGTTTTACCTCTTAGATTGTATAAAAGTTTTGGCTACACAGGTCACATAGCACATACAAAGTCACCATAGCATGGTTGACAAGGCTACCTCGTATCATCGTATACTTGTTCTACCGGCTGTTGTAGCTATGGTAAACAGCATGGCTGCACACTGCTTTTAAAACATGCCTTTGTCCGATAACGCAATTAGTTGGAGAATACAATATATGACGGAGGATATCAAGGGTCAATTGAGTTGCATTTCGATTGCAGTTAGATGACGCTAAGGATAAATCCTTCCCTTGTATTATGATTTTTGTAACATATTCTATTAGCATATTTGAGCTTGGACGAATCGCACAATCATTTTGTTTATCTAATACACGTCATATTTTGAAATCATCGCCATATAGCACAGTAAATAGGGCTTACTGTGCTTTTTAACATCAAACAGAGCACTGGTTTCAAATAGGAGCGTTGTCAATCGATGATAACATCGATAACTGACAATAAGAAGTGTTGATCAAAACACTTAATAAATAACCAAAAATTAGAGCAGACGTCTTGCTATAAATTTCTAATATAGGTACTATATACGTTTATTTTTTTGTTTTATTTGCATTCATACAAATAGAACTTAGACCACTGTGTTGGAGATCACAAACAAGAGAGCCCGTAAGTCTTAGATTGGGTTTCTTTACGATTACGTTATGTAGATTTGGAGTTATCTTGGATTTCTATCAAATTTATATCACAATAGATTGAGATACTTGTTATGGTTTTGCCTTATTTTAGGATTGCATTGCGTTGAGATTGAGTTGTTTCTTTTGAGATTAGATTGATTTCAACTTAAATTCTTTTGTGGTAAAGTTTTTTCGGGCTTAGGTTACCTTGATTTGAGTTAGATTAAGTTGCTTTAGAGTTGCATTCGTTTATTTAGGGGTTAGTTTTTCAAATTTATTGTTGGTTTGGCTTACTGTAGGGTTGAATTGGTTTGGTTCAGGTATACGTTACTACGTAGTTGAGTTGCTTTGAACTTTGTTTGTGTTGGGATTAAATTGCTTTGTAGATATGTTGCTTTGCAGTTAGGTTAGCTTGATTTAAGTTGGATTACTTTGTGGTCATGTGCATTCATTGCAAAAATTAAAAGGGTCGAATTTGGATCGGATGCGATGAGATAGCAATAAAAATACCCATTTAATCTGCTATGAACGGTTTACGGATGGTTTTGAAGACTTAGAGATATGAGAGTTGTATTTCGTTTGATCACGAGAGCTGTTCTAAGACGAACTGGGTTTCGATATGAATAAGTCAAAATTGTGAATCCACATCCCAAAATGATGATATTATCATAACACAAAGTGTTTCTGTAAACAGTTTATTTTGTGGTCATGTCCAGCTCTGTAATGTTGGAGTACATATTGCGCATAAAAATGAAAAATAAAGATGATGTGCATATTGTACTAAATAATTTAAAGAAAATAAATGATATTTTGTAATCATTGTATTTATTTGAACAATTACTCGCTATTTTTATAATCCCTAAGGCCAACTCTTTTGCATCAACTACAAGTTTCCAAATTTAAATCTCTCAACGTAACAAATCTGTAGCCACGCGTATAATTTCACCGGTTAGGAGACCGTTTAAAACCATCAGAGCCATTTGAAACGTCTGGAGCTTAAGCTCATTCATTACTGTCACCAATTAGCGCGTTTTCGACTGTTTCATTGCCTTGGAGTTTCCTTTTCTTTTCCCTTCCCTCGCGTTTCTAGACGGGAAGATTAGAGGAACAAAAATATACATACATACGTAAAGGACAACTACAGTAAAATCGGTAAACAAAAATACACTACTCTCGAGTCCCACACCGAGTTTAGCGGATGAGGTTTTAAAGACGTTGCCAGAAAGATTCAAGCGCTACCAGAGAACATTCATCAACGCCTAATTGACCAGGATCTACCGGTGAGACAAAGTGACACTAAACGTTGTCTAATTATCGTTGGCAGAACCCCTTTTTACCCCTCTCAACATCCGTTCTCATTTAAATTCCATTAACTATTAAAAATAAGTTTATTTTTATAAGAGTCGAAAACATCAAAGTATTCTTGAAAAAATCATAAATCTCGTGATAAATAAAAGATCATCAGCACGCAAAAACATCAAAAGGGGGTGCACACATTTGCGCGTTAAACATCTGTCGAGACAACACGGCCAATTATCCCTAATTACCATCTCGGTATCGTTTCCATGCGGTGACCGTAAATTTATTTAAAACATTTTCGGATTCCGCGGTATATATTTAATTTAGTATAGCGAAGGACCCCGTTTATAACCGAAATTAATGTCTCTCAGAACGCCCCTAATAGGCCCCCGTTCGACTTTAAATAGCGCGCGCTTTTAAAGACGACGTTTTCGTCAGTCGCCAGATAGCGTTTGATTCTTGGAGGTTGCTTTTTGGATCGTTAACCGTTTAAATTCTAATTTCGTCGAGACGCAAATTACTTACTTTTATTGATTTTATTTTGATTTGGTTCTAGATTCCCAATTTTCTGATTACAAATCGGAGGAAGAAAGGAAAAAGAGGCCCCGAACCGCTTTTACAGCGGCACAAATAAAAAGTTTAGAAGCGGAATTTGAACGAAATAAATATTTATCCGTCGCTAAAAGGTGTCAGCTTTCAAAAAGTTTAAAATTAACCGAAACTCAAGTAATAATATACACAAATTAATTTATTTCATTTAATTTAATCGTTTTTAGATAAAAATTTGGTTTCAAAATCGACGAACGAAATGGAAGAGAAAATATACAAACGATATTGAGTTATTAGCCCAACAATATTATTCATCAATGGGAATTTTAGCACCGAGACCAATTTTTCTTGGGGATAGATTGTGGTAAATTAAAATTGATTCTTTGATTTTATTTATTTATTTAATGTTTAAGGTTTTTTAATTATCCGGGTCAAGCAACTTCAGGAAGCAATCATCAAATTCCTCCGGGAATTTTACCAATGCCAAATACAAACCAAATCTTACCACCGTCAATGCACCATATACATCAGTCAAATTATCCTAATTACATGGAATATAGAGAGGGTTCAACAAACGAAACACCACCGATTTTACAATTACAACAAAATTTTGGACGAAGTTTTGAAAATTCTTGAAAACCGATTGTTATTTAGGAAATATTTTTATTACATTAATTTATTTATATAAATAAAAATAATTTTTCACTTATTTTTATTGTTTTATACTGATTAGACCATTTTCTTATTACACTAGAAGAAATCAAAATCAGTCTACATTATCAAAATATAGCTTGAAGTTGTTTTTTGCAAAAAGTACTTTTTAAATATGATATGTTTCAAAAAAACATAATCGCCACGTTGTACATCAATTAGAAGAGGTGTTGATAATGAGGGAGCCGACGAATTAATAGCCCAAGATTATAAATTTAGTAATTAGTTTCCATCCACTGACATATCATAGCTCAAGAACAACTTGAGATATAATCACGAAATTAATAGCATCTTAAAACAAATTTAATACAGATTCAAAGTGCCAC
This sequence comes from Onthophagus taurus, assembly GCF_000648695.1. NCBI lineage: Eukaryota > Metazoa > Arthropoda > Insecta > Coleoptera > Scarabaeidae > Onthophagus > Onthophagus taurus. Next base: position 111,571 of record NW_019282530.1, read on the forward strand.
CAATAATTTCTTAATTTCCATAAACATAGTTGTTGTTATTTTTAAACCCTAACTAAGAATATTTGATTATTGTAGATTTTAAGAATAGAAATTCAAATACTGCATCTCAAGAATGAATTGAGACATAACGATGAAATACACAACATTTTGAAGCAAATTTAATGAAGATTAAATGCACCACAGATGATTTCTGATTTTTCGTTCTTACGGTTTTCTGTGGTTCATCGAATATAAGTTAGGACCATTTTAATAATTAAAACTGCCAATCTAACAGAAGAACAAGAAAATGTTAAAGGTTTTCTTCATTCTTAGCGAAATAACAGGAAAGTGTGCTGGAAAACAGAAAAAGCGAGGTAAAATATAAAAAATTATAAACTGGGAAAAGTGCGTACCAAAAGCGCAGTTGCTCCAATACATGGTAATTTATGGGGCTTATGCTCTCTACGCAATAATAAGAAAGAATAAAAGATTAGGGTGAAATGACTGTATTTAATGCAAATAACAACTATTAAAGATTGCACTTGCCAAAAATTAGAATTAAACATCTATTAATAACTAAGATGATGGATAAAGTCTTCTCAACAAACTTGCACCATAACCACAAACTATGATTCACTTTATATGGACAAGCAAATACCAAGTGAGTGATACATTTTGTGCTCAAAAAAATTCAATCTGTGAGTAGTACAGAACAATTAGACTAGATGTCCTTGGATGTACTTGTATACCTATAACAAAAATTTTATTGACTTGGAATAGACTTGCCCGGAATCAACCAATAACGATCAATATATCGAAACTCATTACCAAATTTGTTTGCGAGCAAGTAAAACAATCAGAGGTTTAAAAGTCGATTTTTTTAAGCATTTGAAACGACAACATACGTTTGATTATGAAACCTTCCTAAAAAAATGAAAAAGTCGAAAAAAGAAAAATTTCCAGCAGTACTAAACCATCCAAATCCACAAAATTAGTTGAATGTTCAAAATGATCAAAATTTACCAGTCAAAAGCAGTTTGATAGCAGAATACTACTTCATAATAAATACTACTAGTCCTATTTCAATTATTGAAAATAAAAGCTTTATAAATTTATTTGAAGAATCAAATTTTTCAGTCTTGAGAAGAAAAATCGCTATAAAAAGGTAGGACGACCTTTTTATTGATCATATATATGACACCAAATAAACAATTCGGATCAAAATTTTGTATGTACTATGGCAGATATTTGGTCAAAGAAGCTTTTTGGGCACAACATGTCACTGAATCAATCCAGATTACTCCAGAACGTCAGTGGCTTTATCCTCTGAACGCTTAAAGGCCAACATGATCGTAAAAATATTGCATTTAAGTTGAAAACTGTACAAGTATTTTATTAATTCCGAAAAAATTGTTACCACCATAACTGATAATGCATCAAATTTTATAAAAGCGTTTAAAATCTTTAGCATTAATGAAGTGGAAGAAGGAAATGAAGAGACTCCTAATTTTGGAGAGGACGCAGAAGATATCCCGGGTCCAGAAGTCCCTTCTACTTTTGGTCTACTTGAACAAGATCCATAACAATAATTCTGATATACCTAATATTGTCACAACATGAACGTTGCACCAATCATTCAATTAATTTAATTGTAACTACAGACATAAATAATGTTATTGAACGTAACGTTAGCCTTCGCAATAGACATATGCATAGTATAGCAAACTTTAAAGAATTGTAGAAAAAAGCAAATCGCCCGAAGACTGCGGGAAACTAGGTGGAATTCCCTATACAGGCTGTTTCGGTGACTCGGAGAACAAATTTAACCACATATAGTCCGTCCGTCGAAAGAAGTCCACTGCGTCATTAATTTATAGGGTTTAATAGACTTGTATAATATATTGTTTTCTTTGTTTAATACACGTAAAAAAAAGAGACGCAAAAAGTTAATACAAGTCTATTATAACCCCATAAATTAATGACGCAGTGGACTTCTTTCGACGGACGGACTATATACTAGAGTGAAAATGATGACGATTCATGTAAAAAAAAATTAATAAAAGTCTTAAAATTTCAAAGATATCTTAAACACTATTTACAGTAAAGCGCTGAAATTTAATACAGTATAAATCAATGTCGTGTAAAATTGTTAGGCAATTTATGAGTTGGATCGGTCCGCGAGAACAATGCTATACCGGCTGTTCCCAAAGTTTGTTTGCTCAGAACTTTTTTATTCTTTCATAACCCTACATTTACTTTTGCAGTTTCTAATAGTATTCAATAACAGTAAAAAGAAAAAATAAATAAATACTCTGAACTTAAAGACGACCCCCAAATCCGGCTTGCCTAATGATTTTACGTGATGTTAGTTTACGCTGTACGAAATTTCAACGCTTTACCATAAATAGTGTTTCCTCTACTTCCGGTCCACTGGAAGTAGACCATAACTTCGCTATTTTAAATGGAATGCTATAGTTTTTATTACACAGTTTAATTGTACGTAAAAAAATAGGTTGACTTTGATAAAAGTTATTGGTACCTAGCATTTTTCGTTTTCGAGTTATTTTGGTTTTAAACTTTTTTGGTAAATTTCAACATGCTCTTTAAAACTCCATATCTCAGCCAAACTTCATTCAAAAAAGATCTACTTTGGCACGATTACTCTTCAGATGTTGTCAAATATATTGTCATTTGTTGTATCGGAGTATCTTATACAGGTTGGTCAAAAATTGAATTACCTATATTTTTTTAGCCTATCAGAAAGAGAATTATGTATAAACATTCCCATACCTATTTATTGTAGTTTGCCTCATATTGCGAAATTTATTAAAACATGCACGAAATGCAGGTTTTTTTTATTAGAAAGCTATGAAATTTTGGTCCGTTTGTATTATTGTTACCATTAGTTACATTTGACGACGGGTGTAAGTTATTGAACATCATGGTAAATTATTCCAACGCCGATATTTTAAATTTATTTTGTGTTGATGGCGAATGTAATAAACTTTCAGACAAGACGTGTCGAACACTTAATGAGAGATGCCTAAGAAACCTAACGCCTATCACAAGGAAAAATTTCAAAAAATTGATATGATTTTAAGAAATATAGATATGTAAAATAAGTGTTAACTTTATCTGTCATTTTTATTCAGAGTTGAAGTTAATAAAAAGTGGTTATTGCGGAGTAGCGAGTATTACGATATAAGCTAACGATCCCCATTTACCAAAATATTAAAAATGAAAATTAGTAAAATCATGTTATGGCCGGTAATTTCAAACTTGTTAACACTGTGGGACGTGTTGAACACTTAATGAGAGATGCTTAACAAACCTAATGACCATCACAAGGAAAAATTTCAAAAAATTGATAAAGATTTTCTTCGTTCTGGACATATCGAGACTAAAAGAAACCGCATATTTCCGGTCACCAGACAACGTAATAAATATTTTATTGCATTTCCAAATTCAATTTAATAACAAATTTATATTATAAATTTATATTTTTATCCAAATCTAATTTTCGTCATTAATTTTTTGTTGTAATTGTTTCATTTATTTGATCTTCTGTTTGTTATTTTTGGTGAGTAAAAGCTAGTAAACTAAAAGATTATTAATCGTAGTTAATAGTACGAAATACGGTCAAAATGTCATGGCCTTCTAATAAAGATACAAACGGTTTCCTACATGTTTTGAAAAATTTCCCAATATGAGATAAACTACAATAAATAGGTATAGGAATGTTTATAGATAAATTGTAGAGAATTAAATTCCCTTTCGGGTAGGTTAATAAAATATAGAGCGTTCTATTTAAAATTTTCGACTTTCTTGCGGTTGAATATGAAGAAACGGTAATTCAATTTTTGGCCATCCTGTATAAGATACTCCGATACAACAAATGACAATCTATTTGACAGCATCTGAATAGTAATCGTGCCAAGGTAGATCTTTTTTGAATGAACGTTGGCTGAGATATAGGGTTTTAAGGAGCATGTTGAAATTTCCCAGCTTAAAACCAAAATAACTCGAAAACGAAAAACGGTAGGTACCAATAACTTTTATCAAAGTCAACCTATTTTTTTACGTACAATTAAACGGTGTAATAAAAACTATAGCATTCCATTTAAAATAACGAAGTTATTGTCTACTTCCGGTAGACCGGAAGTGGCGGCCATTTTGAAAATATTTTAGATCGAAAGTTCCGAATGAACAACTCATGTTACCAAAACTTCAAATC
>NW_019282538.1:0-19075 GCF_000648695.1 Onthophagus taurus
TACACGAAAATACTGCCCGTTTGACAAAATTAGCAGTGGAGTTGAAAATATTTTTAAAAAAGCCCTTTTTATTGCAGATAATGTTTCATTTTAAAGAAACTTTGAGCCGCTATACCTCGTTAAGGAGGCATTTGCGACCCCATGTATATTAAGACTTTTCATCTTAATTTTTGATGTAGTACCTGCCATAGAAGTCTGTCAGCGGTTTTTTGAATCACCTGTAGAAAAAAAAATTTTTTAATTTTAATGATAAATCTCTTTGTCGTTTCTTAGTTTTCCACCGCCATTTGTAAATGTGCCAGACAGTTCGATTTCTTGGCTTTACGACGAAATGGATTCGCAATGGAGAAAATGGTTACCAAGTTCGGTTAGTAATACGGTTCGACGCGGAGCTTTCTATTCGGTTTTAGTTAGACCGGGATTTCGTTTAATTTCCCTCAACATGAACTACTGCAACAATAAAAACTGGTGGTTACTTTTGAATAGTACCGACCCGGCGACCGAACTTCAATGGTTCATTTACGAATTACAATCAGCCGAATTTAACGGCGAAAGAGTTCACGTTATCGGTCATATTCCACCTGGACATTCTGATTGCTTAAAAATTTGGTCGCGAAATTATTATGCTATAATTAATAGATACGAATCAACGATTGCAGCTCAATTTTTTGGACACACACACTACGATGAATTTGAAGTTTTTTATGATCACGATGATTTTAGTAGAGCAATAAATGTTGCTTATATTGGACCATCCGTTTCTCCATATTACGATTTAAATCCTGGATATAGAATTTATTACATTGATGGTGATCATGATAAAACAACTAGAGTAATGGATCATTTAATTTCAATTTTTGGTTAAAACACAAATTATATTTTTTTAGACTGTTGTTGATCATGAATCGTGGACGATGAATTTACGCGAAGCGAACGTTTATGGTTATCCAATATGGTTTAAATTGTATTCGGCTAAACAAGCTTTTGGAATGGACGCTTTGAGGCCGATCGATTGGGATGAAATGGTTGAAAAGATGTCGAATGAACCGGAATTATTTGAATTATTTTATAAGTAATGTGCTTTATTTTCTATATAATGATATAGAATTAATTCATGTTATATTTAGATATTATTACAAAGCAAGTCCGGTGAGGCCAATTTGTGACTTGGAATGCAAGAAGAGAATTTTATGCGATTTGCGATCTGGTAGATCACATGATAGAAAAAATTTGTGCCAAACTTTAGAATCTAGGATTGATACTTCCACTACTGTTTCCTGGAGGGAATGGTTTTATAATACTATTTCAGTTTCGTAAGTTATTTTTATTAATATTACAAGTTTACATGGTTTTGGACACGTGCAAAAACTGTTTTGACTCAATTTTAATTCACATCATTCAAAAACATTCATTGTTATTGCAAATGTTGCAGTTTCAATAGTAGAATAGCACACCTTATCTGACTTGAACTAAAACTAGAAACTTTCGGGTTTTGCCGTGCGTCTTTTAAGAAAAGGTTTGACGTTTCGGATGCGATGTTGCAACCTTCTTCAGAAACTGGTTCGAAGTGACGAAATCGAAAATCAGGAACAATATACAGGGTCATCCACGACGACTGTCCATTAGAACTATAAAGAGTTCTGGCCAAAATAGAAATTTGAAAATTCAGATTTAAGTATTATTAATTGCGTTCTCTTCGACTAAAATATTTTCAGATTTCTAGCACTTCCGGTTATACCGGAAGTCTCCACCTCCTTTATTTTTTTAAATGGAACACCCTATATATGTTTACATATTTGGGTTTGTCTGTTTTCAAGGTTTATGAATAACTTTACTTTTTGCAATTTGATTCGGCCGTTCTCGGGTTATTCGAATTTTTCTAGAAAAACCTGCTCCAGCAGACATTTGTTCAAAAAATCAGAGAACACTCGATTTTTGCGATATCAAGTTAGGTTTCAGAACATACGTAAGCAACATGATGGAGTATGTTTTGGTGCCGAGTACGGCTGTCTAGAACGTTTGGTCACTTTACTACGGCACGTTAACTTTTCGAAATTTGGAAGTACCATAACTTCATTTTTTTAAATGGCACCCCCCGTATTTTATTACTTAGTCGTCTTCGGTGTCTCATTTTACATCTTTTATATCCCATATGTCCTATACCTAACATTTATAGTTTGGGAGATAATTAGGGTTCTTTGAAAAATGCACACATATCATATCGATATTTAACCTAGTGTGCCATGAATACCTAGTGTGACCTAGTGAATAACCAAATGAAGTGCTGGTTTGAAAATTTGCAGACTTATGATGTTTGATGCCAGCTTTTTAACTAAAATATTTTCAGGTTCCGGGTACTTGTGGTTATCTACTCTGATCGCTGGAAAACAACGTTTGTGTTAGGAATGTTGTAGTGGTAATGTATTATCGGACGATCAGTAAGCTTCGTTGAAATGCTATACAGGGTTTCACATTATAATGTCAAAGTTGAACTTAAGAAAAGCCCTAAAAGTCCATTTTTTCAAATGGCAACTCTAACATATGAATTCATGAAAAAAGATGATCAATTGTGTAGAATGTCCTGCACGTAAAACATATTTTTGACGAGTTAAATAAATTCTTTAAAACCACAACATATTAAATTGAAAACATCCAAAGGGCATTGGATGACAAATAAGCTGCTAGAGGAAACAAAACTTTATTGATTAGATTTAATTTTAAACGAAACTGTACCTACCACCTAAATGAGAAAATGTAAAAAGTAAAATAACAAAAATAACTATTTAATTAAATGTTCAAAAACATTGCCATTTTCTCCTAAACATGCTTCTATTCTTCTTAACGTGTGACGGTTGGTGGCTTCCCGGGTAGAACTACCGGGTAACGAATTGAAAGCAGCGCGAATTCTATTTTGCATGTCGTTTTTATCGCTTACAGGATCCGCATAGACTTGGTCTTTAATAGAACCCCAAATAAAAAAATCGAGTGGGGTTATGTCGGGAGATCGTGGTGGGTATGTGTATGGCCCGTTAATTCCAATCCATCTATCTTCAAACATGTCGTTTAGCACAACTCTCACTGCATTGGACCTATGTGCAGGAGCACCGTCCATTTAATACCAAGCATCACGGGCTTCATATTCTGGAAGAAGTCGCAATGCTGTCCCCAACACATTGTGTAGAATTCCTTGGTATCTCTCTGAATTTAAGTTTTCATCGTAAAAGAAAAGTGATAAAATTCTATCGTTTTTTATAGCACAAAACACAGTAAAACTCCACGATTCTTGGAAGTTTTGCTCACGAATGACTCTAGGATTTTTCGGTGCCCAACAATGATTGTTATGGCGATTATACCCTCCATTTTTCGAAAATTTTGCTTCATCAGTCCAAATTATGTTTTTTGTAAAATCGTTATCTTCTTGTGTTTTAATTAAAAACCATTCACAAAATTCCACTCGTGCTGCCAAGTCTCCGTCTTTCAAATGCTGAACATCGTAAAATTTAAACGGTTTCCACTTATGTTTTAATAAAATACGGTGGATACTGGTCCAGGGAATTCGAAGAGCTGCTTCTGTATCTTTTAGGGAATTTTTGGGGTATGCAGTGAAATAGGCAAGAATTATGGTTTCATTTACCTCATTGTCAGTAACAGGTTTCGTTTTAATAAATTTTTGAGAAAATGTTCAAAATTCCCGACAATTCTTTAATAGCTTGTTTACAATACCCTTAGTTGGTACGGGACGAGTTGGAAATCTTTCTGTAAACAGCCGACACGTACGCGCAATTATTCGGTTGCACTCTCCATAAATTATAATCAGATTCAAATAATCCTCATTACTAAAACCCAAACGTGACAGTTTTGAGAACAAAACACTACAAAATGTAACTTAGTTATCACACCAACAGAAATAAACTATAGCCTTAGCAAATGTCAAACTGTTTAGTTTTTCTGTCGTTCATTTGTTTTCTAATGTGCTGCTATTTAGCGATATTTCTTGTGATTTCGCTTAAAAATTGTTTTAACACGATAAACATACATTTTAGACATAGGGCATTCTACATAAAGTTGATCCAAAATTTTTCATAAAATTCAGTTATGAATTCATATGTTAGGGTTGCCATTTGAAAAAATTGACTTTTAGGACTTTTCTTAAGTTCAACTTTGATATTATAATTTGAACACCCTGTATAGCATTTCGAAGAACTTTACTGATCCTCCGATAACACATAAGCACCACAATATTCCCATCATACATTTTTTTTTTCCGGCTGTATATTTTTACATGTTTAGATTTGTCTGTTTTCAAGGTTTATTGTTTATTTTTCAAAAAACCCTAATTATCTCCCAAACTATTAATGTTAGGTATAGGACATATAAGATATAAAAGATGTAAAATGAGTCACCGAAGACGACTAAGTAATAAAATACGGGGGGTGCCATTTAAAAAAATGAAGTTATGGTACTTCCAAATTTCGAAAAGTTAACGCGCCGTAGTAAAGTGACCAAACATTCTAGACAGCCATACTCGGTACCAAAACATACTCCATCATGTTGTTTAAGCATGTTCTGAATCCTAAATTAATATCCCAAAAATCGAGTGTTCTCTGATTTTTTGAACAAATGTCTGCTGGAGCAGATTTTTCTCGAAAAATTCGAATAACTCGAGAACGACCGAATCAAATTACAAAAAGGAAAGTTACTCATAATCCTTGAAAACACACAAATCCAAATATGTAAAAATATACAGGGTGTTCCATTTAAAAAAATAAAGTAGGTGGCAACTTCCGGTATAACCGGAAGTGCTAGAAGCCTGAAAATATTTTAGTTGAAAAGAACGCTATTGATAATAGTTAAATCTGTATTTTCAAATTTTTATTTGGCCAGAACCATATAAACGTCTAATGGACGTTCGTTGTGGATGATCCTGTATAAGTCGGAAAACTAATTAATAATCAATTAAAGCTAATTATTAACTAATTGCATTGCGTCCAGCGTAAGGCGGGAGGAGGTCTTCGTGTTCACCACCATCTTCCATGTTCTGCTAAGCTCCCAGCCATCCTCTCTGTTGACGTTATTTCTATGTCGGTGGATCTCTATGGCTTCTCTTGTCAGTTGCTAGTAATATCTGTTGTCCCTATCAGTTTGGCCAACGTAAACCTTCCCATAACTACACGATAGTTGGTAGACTCCCGCTCCTATTAATGAAGTTAGTTTGTCCTCGGCTATCGGGAGTGTGTTCCGGATTTTGCTGACTGTCCCGTACTGTACTACGATGTCTTTCTTCTGCAAGTATTCTTCGAGTGCTGGAGGAGTATCCATTAATGGTGACGGAGATAAAGAACAGAATGGCAAGTAAATAGTTGCTTAACTCCGTTTTATTGAGCTTGTATTTTAATCCTTCAATTCAGACAGTATCAAAGGCCGCGAAACAACAGCTGTAAACTTTTTAACCTCGAACCCTTCCTCGATATATTCCGCTACTCTTGCCAGTTGGTGAACCGTGGAGTGTCCCTCTCTAAATCCGTACTGGATGTTTGAGATTATTTTGAGGAGTTTTGTAGTCGATGATGGATGACTCGTTCGAATAGCTTAGATAAGGATGAGAGGAGCCTGATTGGAGGATAATTGACTGGGTCCGTATTGATTTTGCCTGGCTTTCTGAACATTAGGATTTGTGCTTTTTTCCATACTACCGGAAAGTAGCCAATTTCCAGACAGCGATTAAAAATTCCTGTGATGTGACTCAATAGTTTCTCCAAAAAGTGTTTTATTACTATATTAGGTATCTGATCTAGGCCTGGAGCTTGTTTAATGGCGAGGTTTGCTATTTTTACCTTTAGTTCTTCTACTGAGATTCTGTCGGTCTCGGTAGTTACTGAAGTTAGTAGATGGGATTCATTATCTTGTTGGATTGTGGTAATGTGACGAATATTCAATAGCTTTGGTTTTACAGCTAAATTGATGGTGTTGAATTTGTCTTTTAATTATAATCGCCGCCCCTCCAGCAGCTGTATAGCAGCTGTAGAGCAGATAGGCCTTCCACTATCTGCTCTATATACATTATATCCTGCTATTCGGAAAATCTCACTTGGAGTTAGGTGTGTTTCCGTGATACAAGCTACATCAATCTGATAGCGAGTCAAACCCGCAATAAGAAGAGTTCGTTGTTTTTTAATACCATTGGTGTTGAAATTAAGGATGGTTAGATTAGGTATGTTTGTTAGATTAGTCGTGAATTAAATGTGGGAGTAAATGGTTAATTACGAATGTTTTGATTTGTGGTATTAGGGAAACAAGGAAATCCTTAAGATAGGAGAGGTTGGTAGATAGGAGAGGTGCTTGTGATTTTGAGGATTGTTGTTGGTTTGGTTGATTCTTTACTTGAGCTAGAGCAGGCGTGCTTTTTACTGCCGATGTGTAGCTCCTGATATTAGTCTTTGTTTGAGGTATTGCTGTTTGTGGTATTGGGGTTATTGCTGGTATCGTTGTTTGACGAATTTTACAGCCTCGATAGCTTGCTGGATGATCTTGGCCACAATTGGCACACTTTGGTGGATCAGCTTGAAGCTTTTTGCAATTAGTGTGGTTGTGATTTTCACCGCATTTAACGCACCTAAGGCTCATTGAGCAGTAATTTTTCATATGTTCATATCGTTGGCAGTTATGGCATTGGGGAATTCCTCCTGGCTTCGACTGTGATGATTGCGTTGGAAATTTCCTTGACTTGATACATTTCTTTGGCGTTTTCTGTGATTTCTAGGTATGCTGCGCATAAAGGTATGAGGTATTTCGACATATTGAGCAATCTCGTGACTCTTATGACTGGTAGGTTTAGTTGATTCAATTCAGATTTGATTTCTTGATCAGATATTGATATCGGGACATTGCGTAAGATCACAGAAAGAGGTTTACTGGAGTACCTCTTGTTGATTTGTTTGATGAGAGGAGATACTAGAGTATCCAAACGAAGTAGAACTTATACTGAATCATTTGTATCAAACAAGAAAAGAAAATTGTAATCCTTGAAATATAAACTTAATATTATCAAAGTGTTCGATGTAAAAATTAATATTTGTGAATTGGAAAAAAAGTTTAATCTATCGGAATCAACAGTCAGAACAATTATAAAAGATAAAGAATAAATTCTCGAAGCTCAATCTTTGAATTCAAGCATCATTCGTAAACGTCATGGTATTATCGCTCAGATGGAAACAATGTGAAAAATATGGTGTTGATCAGAACACGGTGTGTTCTCAAGCTAAGCCAATTTTTGAAACATTAAAAGAAGAGGCTGGAGGAATGATTAAAGCTAGTAGCGGTTGGTTTAGCTGTTTCAAAAGTCGTTGTAATTGGCATAGCATCGCAGAAAATGGAGAGGCGGCAAGCGCTGATAAAGAGACTGCGTGAAGAGAAAACTTTTCCAGTTTTTAAAGCCGTCAAAGATCGATTGACAATGATGGTTGGCACGAATGCTGCTGGTGACTATAAATCAAAACCGCTTTTAGTTTATCGCTCACAAAATCCAAGAGCTTTGAAAAATAAATCTAAAACTGGGTTGTCCGTGATTTGAAGTGGAATGCTAAAGCTTGGGTGACAGCTTCTCTTTTTGAAGACTGGTTTGGTCATGACTTCATAACTGAAGTCGAACATTATTGCCAATTGAAATAAATCCTATTTAAAGTAATGTTATTAATCGACAACGCACCAGGCCATCCTCCTGCAACTTCAATCAATTTCGACCCACGTGTGAAAGTTGTATTTTTGGGTCAACTATTAGTAGTGTATGTTTGGTACTGAGTGACGCCCCTCTGATCATCTTGATATCCTGAACTGCATAGTTTAGACTTTTGGAATAAATTATATAGTCTATCATACATTCCTCTACTTCATATGTTATTTTATGAATGTTTTTGTGTGGGAACCAGGTGTTTCCTATGAGCGTCTGATTTACTATACAAGTATCCAGCATTCTCTTTCCGATGTCGTTTATCTCTCCCGGCATTTCTTGTGACCCCATTTGATCCCATGCCCTGTTCTCTATCCTAGTTCTGTCTATTTTTATCTTGCAACTTCTATATTGTTCGTTGTACTTCTTCCTAGAAGATATCCTTATCTTGCCTGTTTGCATTCTTTGTAGGTACATATACCTGTATAAGTCCTACTTTCACTTCCAGTTGTAGAATCTAGTGTTATGATTCTTGAGTTTATGAGTTCCCATCATGTCACCCTTCTTTGTAGTGCGTAGTCTGGTATTATGTCTACTCCTTCTGTTGCTCTGGTACCTATTACTTTAGAATCTTAGCGTATATATATATCTTAGCTCTTAACCAAATGTTTTGTTTCATTTCCCTTTTTCTTGGTTTCCGATATATCCAAAAGGTGTACCTTATTCTTTTCCATCTCCTCCACTATTTCAAATTTTTTTACCCATGAGAGAAATGATATTCTATGTTGTAAATCTTATCCTATTTCTCGCTATTTGTCTCCTGTTGTTCCGTCATGTTGCGAGACTTGTTTTATCCTGACTTGTGACAGGTGTCTACCTGACTTCAAAGTTGGACACAGGATGGTTGGGTCCTACCATTAAACTTTAATATGATGACAAGAATTTGTGGAAACTTTCATTATATAGATGCTTTAAAACAAAATTTGTAAACTACATATATACTGTGTTAATTAACTATCGTACCCGACGTCATCATTGCAAGTATGCAACCAATATCACAGTATCATATGATATAATACGCGATTTACGTATTGCAATACCAATACTATGATATTGGTTGCATACTTGCAATGATGACGTCGCGTACGATAATTAATTAACACACTGTATTTATAAATAATATGTATAACTCAATAAAGATGCAATAATAATTATAATCCTCTAAACACACTTAATTGCACGTGTTTAAAACTTAATATTATTACTATTTAATGACTAAACATTTAAAAAATAAAACATAACCTTAATTAGACCTTTGTAACACTTAATTAAATCATGGTTTTGGACTCTAATTTTCTAATAACGTTGTAAATATATCTTTCTTTTTAGTGAGGTTTAGGAATAAATATTTGTACAGTCTTCTCCCGTTATTTTCTTATTGGAATGGTAAGTTAATAATATTTCCTCTAACAACTTTTTATTTATTTTTATTTAATACATTTTTCCTCGAAATAAATTATAGCTTTGTAAATACTTTTAAGTAGAAATAATATTAATATTATTTTAATTTTAGGATGTCTGTGTTATGGTCTATTCCAAGGCTAACAATTCAACTTCCAAAATATGTTTTAAGATTCGGATAAATTAACTATTAAGATATAAAATAAATCTTAAGAACATAAAAGAATCAAAAGCAATATGTATATAGTTATAGTTTAATTTCAAAAATGGTAATTTCTTCGAACAAACTTGTCGTTAAATAACTTTCTTATTGTATTTATTTTGATATTGTTATTATCTACATGGAAGGCTGTGTTAATTCTACTAATACATTACACCTATTACATTTTTTGGTAAATGTAACATTCTTTTTCTATGTAGAAATGTTCTATTTAATACATTTTTTGTAACATATAGTGTTACATTAAACATTTATAAAATAAACAAATTTATTTATTCATCAAGCTAATTTTATATTGTAACAAAAAACCTAAAACCAAATAAATTTTTTAAACTAATTTTTCTTATTCCTTTTACGAATTCCAACTCTAATCCCCGTTTTTGAACGTAACGTTATCTCCGCACACAATATTAGTTCCTGTTTAACTTCAACAATCTCGTAATTCAATAATAGTTTTGCAAGGACAACGTGCGTAGATAACATTGCAATGACCAGATAGGATAGAATTCAGAATTTTGATATCAGATTGTAAGATGGGGATGGGGAACCACATAATACCAAATAATTCCGAAAATTGTGCTTACAAATGATTAAATCGCCCGGAATTAAACCACCAAAGAGATGGAGAGACTACTGGCAGGAAACTTCTCATTAGATATTTCAGAGGCAGACTTTACTAACAACAAACTCAACGAGTTAGAGATAGAGAGGAGGAAGAAGAGGAGAAATGTCAAAAAAATCTAAAGGTTGATTCATTAAATTCTGACCTGCGATCCAAGACATCTTCAGTTAATTTTTGCATTGTCTAAATTTTGTATGATTTTAATTTATTCGTATGTATGTAATACACGCAAGATTGAAAAATGGTTTACGTTATGTATTATGTACATATGCAGTTCTGTTCTGAGTAAGGATGCATATGAATATTTAATAAAGCTCAACATTTTACAGTTCTTTGCCGTCTTATGGATTGGAGAACGATTCGGGTACTTATCTTTGATCAGGGTTGAATAAAAACATGTATTTTTTAATTTTATACAAAACACATGTTTTTTTTTTGTTTTTAAACTTTATGTTTTAAACAAATAAAACGTAGAAAAAACATTGTTTAAATCATATTTTTTCAACCATAATAACATAATATTAATTGAAAATGTTTGATCTATTATTCTACTAAATAATAGATATCTTATTTGAAGTCCGACTCTGTACGAACTACGTCGCGCACTCGCCGTGAGGCTGTGCCGGTGAATCCCCGAAATAAGAAAAGCAATTGCAATGAGGAACTATTGGACTGCAGGAAGTTAGCCCCCCATTTTTGGATTTTTAAATTTTTCATTGTTGTTCAACTCAAAAATATGAGTTGAAGTTTATCGCATTAGATTATCACTATTTTTTTATCGCTTAAAGCATACTACGTTCGTTGTACGCAGACTTCTGCTGCTGAGTGTATATGCACATTTGTACATTTATTTCAGTAGCTTCTTCAACTTGTACGGATTTTTTTCGTAAGTCATTAAATAATATTTAATTGAGTTGTTTTAGATTCTTCTATGCTTTTTAATCCTTATTGTGTAATATAAAACCGCTGACACAAGAATTACTGACTGAAACTTCGAAAAACTTTAATTTTCAAAGAGTAAAGTGCCCTTTAGAGAGTTGTTCTAGTGAAAATAATAGCTGTTCCAGATTGCGTTAGCTATAATAAGTATATATTTGTAATATGGAATTGATAATAGAAAAACTATCGTCACAGCAATCAACTAGACATTTCGGCGGCCAAAACTATTTTTAGTTATAACTTCGTAATGCTGTATCCCATAATTTTGATTTTCTAGAACAATAACTAGAACAATTAGAACAACCCAGAACAACAAAGAAAATTTGATTTTTCCAAAAATGGGGGGCTAGCCAAAAAACCCGTTTTTTCGGTTTTCTCGCGGAGTTCTTATTTTTTCGATTTGCCGCTTTGGAACAATGTAGAACAACTCTAGAACAATCTAGAACAACAATAAAAAATTTAAAAATAAAAAAAAATGGTGGGCTAACTTACCGCACTCGAACTATTGGCCTGGAGGATCCACAGACTATTTATAAATTCGCATTGCAAGTTGGCTATTGCAATACCTTCTATTGTAAGTTATTTTGTGTCTGTGGTGTTCTTTTTTTGAAAAATGTCGTCTATGGGAAGGAAGAAAGATGCCATTTGGTCATATTTTGATGTTGTTAAAGATGATAACAAAAAATCAGTGACTGCTAAATGTAAAAAATGTAATGTAATTATGTGCTGCGTATGAAGAAACATATTCAAAAATGTGTTCCATCTGAAAAATCTCAGCTACCAATGTCAACTATCTATGATTCCGAGTCAAATGAGGATTTAACGCTATATGAGATATCCAAAACCCAAAAATATTCAAGGGATGCTTACCCAGATAATAATACAGGTATCTTTGAATTTTAAATTTTTATTTGTTCGGTATTACGGTGTTGTTTTTAACTCTTAAAGTTAGGTTATGTTAAACCTAACCTTTTAATTAAGATTTGATTTGACAAAAATTACTGAATAAATCTTTGTTTCAGAGTCTATGTCAGCGTTAGTATCAACAATCTATGTTACTAATAGCACTTTATGTATAAATGACAGTGACGATGTGATGACCCCAAAACCGTCTACTTCTAAAAGCAGCATTTCAAGCTTTGTTATTCGAACCAGCCAATCAGAAAAGAATAAATTGGATCTACAAATAGCCCAATATTTATATGCAACAAACACATCATTTCGTGCAGTTGAACATCCCGAATTTAAAAAGATGATAAATGCATTACGTCCTGGATATAAGCCACCAAATAGGAATTCGGTTTCTACCAACTTGCTTGATAAGGTTCATAAGAACCTATAATAGGCGTATGTGTCACGGATATAGAAAGTGAACGGGTGCATCTGATAGAGTCCATTGATACGAGTAGGAATAGTCACACTTCTGAGTATTTATTATAGCTACTTAAAAATTCAATTAAGAAATGTGAAGAATATAATTGTAACGTAACTAGTATAGTATAGTAAGTACAACGCTGCAAATGTGACCAAAATGAGAAGGGATCTGTTTGAGGAATTAGACAGGAAAGATATAACAACTTATCGTTGTATATTGAACTTACTTGCCCATGATATAGAAGTTATAGAAGTGTCAGGAATAAAGAGCAATATCAAAAAAAATTGTAAATATTTTAGAAATGTACATTTTGCTCTTGTATTGCCTTCGTGCGTTGGAATACTTTATCGGACTGCTTGGAAAGTTACTTGAAAAACTGGTCAATATTATTCGACGTTTGCTCAAAGAATAGAATAAGTATTGATAAAGATATAATAAAGCTTGTAAACGACGCCAATTTAAAGACAAATGTCCAAGACTATTTAAAAAAAACTAAAGTATATCGCAGTTGCTTTGGACAAAGTCCAAAAAAACACTTGCATTATAGGAGAGGCTACAGAGATATGGCTAGAACTTTTGGAAGCATTCGAGACTGAACAAGCAAATGGAGAATTTTCGGTAAGTGATACGAATAAAGTCAAGGAGCGTATGGAAATGGCTTTGACCCCAGCTCATTTTTTGGCAAATTTGCTTGATCATCGCTTTAGAGGAAATAAACTTAGTCAAGAGCAAATAGAAACTGGCATGGAATATGTAGATGTCTATCATCCAGAAACATTTAAACCATATATGTTTTCTAAACATCTAATTGGGAATGTAAAACCATTGACATGGTGGCGTTCTATGAAAAATATAAATACGACAGCATTGGAACTTGCTCAACAGCTATTGCATCGTCAGTCAACATAGAAAGGCTCTTCTCATCATACGGTTTAGTCCATTCAAAACAACGTAATCGGCTAAGCAATGTCAAAGCTGCTGAGTTGGTTTCAATTTTTAAAGAGCTTAATTCCATCAGTGATGACGGGACTGATCAGATATCAGATTTATGACTTAGATGACTATGAGACTGAAAGAGTGTGAGAAATTTGTTAACGCTTGTATACCAAATGTTTTAAGTTTTCCAATTTTTGTTGTGTTTCTATTATTAATAAATAAATAATATGTATGTTAAAAAGTTTGTATAATGTATTTGAGAATTTTCCTATTTTTATGCATTGTAGTATTAATAAAGAAAATGAAAACACGCTTGTTTAATTTAAGTGTTTTAAACATGTTTTAAACTGTTTTAAATCTAAGCAAATGTTTAAAACATATTTAAAACAGTTGATTAAAACAAAATGTTTAAAACGAAACAACCCTGTTTTTGATGAAGTTTGCCACTTTACCATAATCTGTTCGATCGCCCTACTCTTTCATCATTAAATCAGTAATTCACACTTTTTCATTAATTTCATTTCCCTAAGAATTATCTAAGATAAAACTTTAATTATCTAAGAAACAACATAAAATTTTGAGTTTTACTTTTATATAACGTTTTCAAGATATTAAATGAATTCTCATAAGATGTCTTAAGTAGCTACTTTATGTATTGTAATTTCTATTTATGCAGTAGTAAATTTACACACGACTTGGTAGCAAGATCTAATATTTATTTACTATTATTTTGTTACCATGTACAAACATGTTGTTGCCATGTCTTTTTTTAATAACTATGTAACTTATGTTTTATTAGGCTACTATACTTGTTTATCATTTATATTTACAACATTATGCATACTAAATAAATATAAGGTAACGTTGAGAATCGTTCAATTTTGCTATAAAATATGAAGATAGACTCCGATTTAATGTATTGTGTACAATTCACAATCTATATATTCCTTATATACTACTTTATATTTTGAATTTTTTATAAAGAAGGCAGAATACCTTCTCACACTTTGTATAAACAAAAAATGCAATTAAGTAATTTTCAATAATTGCAAAAATCGGTTCTAATTGAAATAAATTTGATTTATTTCGACGAGATGCAGTATGTAAATGTAATTGTCAGAAAACATTAATCAAATACTTCCTATATTCGTTTTATTTTAGTTTGTACAACAAAATTAATAAAATCAAAATTTATTATGTACGATGACAAGCGGTATTATTGAGTATTACATAATTGTTAGATTTTATGTTGGTCATGCAGTGGATTATCTAAAAAAATGCGCGTCAAAAAATATAATAAGATGTCCAAGCCTTTTTTCTGGCTACCAAAGTACCTGATGACGGACGGTGATGAGGAGGAGAAGACGTTGGTAGGCAGGTTTAGGTGTGGGAATGAAGAAAGGGCCAACAGATATTGAATGGAAGATGAGGAGAGGGAGTGCAGGTTGTGTGGGGAGGGCTGGGAGTCTCTACACCGTCTGCTGGTAGAGTGTAGAGAGTTGATTGAGAGAGGAAGTGATGGATTGGAGGCAGGTGTTAGGGGAGAGGGCGGAGGGAAGGTGATGGATTTAGATTAGTTATGGATAATGTTGTTCTTTTTTGTAATGTTGTAATCTTCTGCACAGAATAAATTACTACGACAAACTTAAGCCATCCATCCTCAGCCGAGCAAGCAACTCCCTTCGCAGAGAGGAAATTTGCCAAACGAGGAAGAACCTTAACGACACTGAATACCAGCTCTACAACCTTCATCTATTCCTGAGCCAAGAGCATCATGTCGTCAATATTCATTAAGGGGTTTGCATATATTTTCTTAACAATAAGAAGCACATGGGAACCATGGAAACTGTTTTTAAAAAACAGAAACCACCACGACACTTATTATGCTAGGGTAAAGCCGCACATTGTTCAGCGATAAAAATATAGTACAAATCCAAATGCAGTCTTGTTAGAGAGTTGGTCTCTTACGCTTGAGCTTACTACACCAGAAATTTTTAACATTTGCGAATCCCACATATTTGATGATTAAATTAGAATCTGCTCTATCCTGTACAAATCCTGTGTGAAGAAGCTGGCACATGGTTACAATGGACAAGGGAGATCGATTCCAATAGACTTGAAGTGAACTTATTTTCAGTAGCAGTTAAGGCAATAATTACTTCAAATAATTAAACTATAAAATAATAACAACTTGTTGCACTCATGTTTGTAATGACTTCCAGGATGGCTTACACTTTGTCTGCAGGTTTCTAAATACTGGCTGAGCTGTCTATGTGTCTTAAAAACCAAGAAGAAAAACACGTGTCGGAAGACGCTACTCTTCAATATGCTATTATAGACTTTTTCTTAGTTTTTTCAACGCTTTCTAATTTTGTGAAGTGTTCTAACATTATAAATGAAAATGGACAGGAAAAAGTGTGTGATGGTAAACTTCAATTCAAACAATGTGCAAAATTAGGCATTGGTTTTAAAATTATGGTGGAGTGTGAAAAATGTCAGCCTAGATATATTTCATCGTGTCAAAAAATAGGTAAAGCGTATGCAATAAACCGCAGATTAATTTTTGTTATGCGAATATTGGGCTTAGGTCTTGCCGGATGTAAAAAATTTTGTGGGTTAATGGATATTAGTAGTTCTTTCTTGAATCAATCAACGTACGATTTTTATGTCAATAAGATACATGAATGCATCAAGACGGTTGCCGATTCACTTTTTTCCTCAGCTGCAAAAGAAGAAATAAACTTAACGTGTGATGAAAACGGTGTTGAACATACGACAGATGTCACTGTATCAGGCGATGGCACTTGGAAAAAACGCGGTTATTCATTATTATACGGTGTGGCCACGTTGATTGGTTATTATTCTGGCAAAGTTTTAGATATATTTGTGAAAAGTTCATATTGTAAATTATGTGAGACTTGGAAGAAACAACTAGATTCGGCAGAATTTGAAGAGTGGCAAGAGGATCATTTAGAGAAAAAAGAATGCAGTGCCAATCACCAAGGACCAGCTGGTAATATGGAAGTTTCCTCAATCGTTACAATGTTTCAACGTTCGTTTGAAAAATATGGCCTGAGGTACATAAATTATATTGGAGACGGGGACTCCAAAACATATACCGGAGTTCTTAATTCCAAACCTTATGGTGAAAATGTTCAAATAAATAAAAAAGAATGCATAATACACGTGCAAAAAAGGATGGGCACCCGTTTACGCAATTTAGTAAAGAAAACTGTTGATGAAAAAAATATCAAAGGAAAAACGATTAGAAAAGGAAGTCTTTCTGGCAAAGGCAAGCTTACAGGTAAATTGATCGACAAATTAACAGTTTATTACGGGCTAGCTATAAGAAGAAATTGTAATTCGGTTGAAAGCATGAAGGACGCTATATGGGCAACTTACTTACATTATAGCTCTACGGACCAAAACCCACAGCACGAAAAATGTCCAAGTGACCCTGAGTCATGGTGCGTTTGGCAGCGTGCTTTTGCTATGAATGCCATATCAACATTTAAACATGATTATGCTCCATTGCAAAGCGATGTTTTGTCGGCTATCAAGCCTATATATGAGGAGCTTACAAAGGATGTGCTTTTAGAACGGTGTGTTGGTGGCTTCACACAAAATAATAATGAAAGCCTGAACCAACTAATTTGGAAAATCACTCCAAAAATACTCCCTGCCGGTTCCAAAATAGTTGAAATTGCTGCATTTGTTGCCGCTNTGAAAATTTCCCAAAGTGTTAATAAGAGTGTCCTCTTTCCAATGAACCAACCCGTTTTGAAAAATAACTTTTAGTTTTTGAGAAAACCATATTTGAAGTTTTGATAAAATTTTCGATGTTGCAATTTTTATCAATATTTTCAAAATTCGCTATTAAATTAATTTCTTAAAGGATCCTTGTGGAAATATCACCAATTATTAATTAAAGTATCCTCTTTTTAATGCAACAAGCCGTTTTGGAAAATCACTTTTAGTTCTTGAGAAATAAATTTTTGAAATATTCGAACATTTTTTCGAATTTTGCTATTTTCGCCGATTAAGTTTTAAAAATTCGTATAAAATTTCGTTCTTGGAATACGAGTATGAAAATTTCCGAAAGTGTTAATAATAGTTTTAAAAATTCGTATAAAATCCATTTTTTGGAATATGAGTATGAAAATTTTCCAAAGTGTTAATAAGAGTGTCCTCTTTCCAATGAACCAACACGTTTTGCAAAATAACTTTTAGTTTTTGAGAAAACAATATTTGAAGTGTTAATAAAATTGTCGATGTTGCAATTTTCATCGATAACGTTCAAAATTCGCTATGAAATTAATTTATTGAAGGATCCTTGTGGATATATCACCAATTATTAATTAAAGTATCCTCTTTTTAATGCAACAAGCCGTTTTGAAAAATCACATTCAGTTCTTGAGAAATAAATTTTTGAAATGATCGAACATTTTTTCGAATTTTGCTATTTTCGCCGATTAAGTTTTAAAAATTCGTATAAAATTTCGTTCTTGGAATACGAGTATGAAAATTTCCGAAAGTGTTAATAAAAATGTCGTCTTTCCAATGAACCAACACATTTTGAAAAATAACTTTTAGTTTTNGCACACTTCTTTAAAATAGCATTGACTAGTGACTGAACGAAGGGTTTTTGTTTTTTTCGGTTACAACTAATTTTACAAAACTATACGTAGTGTAAATTGTACCAAAAATTGCACTTTATTGCGAACAACTCTGCCAAAAATTAAGTTTTCAATTTTTTTTTAAATCCTTCGTTCAGTCACGAGCTATACGTATCTACTTACAGAAAAAAAAATCTTTTTTAATTTCGGATAAACGGTTTTTGAATTATCGTGACCACCGCGCGGACACTTTTTTTTTAAAGGGTCTCTGGAAACCAGGTCACACACGGGCTGAACTTTACAAATTTCTTAATGATTTTTTTTTTAAATGTAGTTTAATGTTGCTATTTTATATACGTAAAAGTTTGAATATAATAATTTATTCATTATATCAAAAAAATAATAAAGAAAATATGCTTTTTTTTAACCTTCCAAACCCATGTAACACCTTAAATATCTTGTTTATGTTTAGTTAGAGGTCTGTGAGTCGGTTGAAGCAACGGTCTAATTGGTAAGTCAGGGGAATGATATAGTGGTGTTTATTAAGATGTTAAATAACTTTTTTATTGTATTTATTTTGATATTGTTATTATCTACATGCAAGGCTAGCATTTTTCGTAAATATAACATTTTTATTCTATGTAGAAACGTTGTATTTATTACATAGTTGTAACTAGTGGTAACTATTCGGTATCAGGCCTACCCGGCCATTTTTTAAAATCCGGCCGGATACCGGATAGTTACCTAATATCCGCCTACTAGTACTCAAAATTCACAGGAATTAGTATCTCTTTTAGGTGTTGGACACTGCAGATAATAATCAAGTTCAACCCCAATAAGACCTTTTTCATTGAATACAACTTTATTTAGCATTAGCAACCTCATTGTAACAATCCCGATACGATATATAAAATCGCTTGTTGCAGTTTCGTCTAGTTTTCTTCTCTTCGCTTGTAATTCATCATCACATTCATTACTAACAGAACTGTCGCTGTTATTACTTTCGATTATTAATTAAAGTATACTCTTTATAATGCAAAAAGCCGTTTGGAAAAATCAGTTTTAGTTTTTGAGAAAACAATATTTGAAGCTTTGATAAAATTTTCGATGTTGCAATTTTCATCGATAATTTTCAAAATTCGCTATAAAATTCATTTCTTGAAGAATCCTTGTGGAAATATCACCAATTATTAATTAAAGTATCCTCTTTTTAATGCAAAAAGCCGTTTTGAAAAATCAC
>NW_019282538.1:19732-32603 GCF_000648695.1 Onthophagus taurus
GCTCTATACAGTGGTATATAACTTTAGTAGATAGCATATTCGCACAAGAATTTAAATGTTTACTACGTCATATCTTTTTTATATGAAGCGCACAATACAGCGTGGCCATATAGAACATTCAGGAATTTTCCGCTCTATACTGTGGTATATAACTTTAGTAGATGTAAAACGGAAAATGTGTTCTTTTCAAATTGATGAAACTTTTTTTATTTCAGTTCGATAACGGTTGCACACGACGTCACTCTGATGATATCATGATATTGACAGGACAAAACGCTAATATTTCGCCATCTCTAAAGGCAACGAAAATATCGATTTGTAAAGTAGGTGAAAAAAACAAGGATAAAAGTTTGTTGTTGAGAGGTTTGTTTGTTGGTGTCATCACACGAAAATAACACTTCATTCCGGTGAATATAATTCAACTTTACAGAGACAAAACAGTTATCAATAACATTATGAATGAGAGCAATTTCCGAACATACAACTGTCGAATCACCATTTAACAAAACGAGATCGATTATAGTCGGTGTAGTGCTGGTAATGACGAACGCAATGTTTCGTGTCCTGAGTTAACAAACATCAAATGTTCTAAAGCCGCCTAAAATTAGAGATAACTACATGGCTACACGGGATTTTCATTTCGTTAATATATTGCCTATACGTTTATAAAATACTTTAATTCTTTGTTATTATGAAATCAATTAATATTTAAGCTATTATATTAAAGTATATTAAACTAATGCTTAGGTATTGTTAACATGTAATAGCAATGTTACAAACGTAATTTGTTGGAGAAAAATCTTTACGATTTAGACATTGTAGTAAAAAGCTCGTAGAAGAAACAACCGCGATGGAGTTCTCTCTAACTGTATATGTTTAACTAACTTAACACATAAACCAGTTGGAAAAGTTAAATTGGAACTATGTAAAGCAACATAATCGCGAACACTAAACAATATACATAATATCGTCAGATATTAATTAAGTTTCACTCACTTATTAATCGCAAATCTGTATTCAAAGCAGACTGTATTGTATTACTTCACTTTAAATTAAATCACGCCTGCCCTGTTTAAGGTAACGTATTCAACTTACGAAAAATAAAAGTATTTCAAAACAAAGTTTTAAGATCTGCAGTCAACACCTATTGTAATATTCCAGTGTCTCAATCTGGGCTGAGCGAAACGCAAGGGTTCCATAAAGGGAGGTTTCGCGAATAAAAATGGAAATCATCAAAAAAAAACATATATCTTGTAAACAAAAAAATATTCGTAGCACTCCCCTAGGTATGTACTCTATTTATGCATTAACGTTCGCGCAGATTACCTTCTTTCCATACTTACGTGCTGTTGTGTATGAAGTACGCATAAGTATATTCAATAGTAACGAGACATTAGATACAACGTTGCTAGTATCAGACACGATAACGTCACTACAACGATACCGGCATGACATCTGTGCAAGAACACGACGGTGAGTTTGAAAGATTTTTATTTATTTACAAGAAATTCGTACCCTCCGATGCGGTTGTCGTGCTGGGTTGATGTCGTCAATAAAACAGAAACGTCGAAGAAGGAAAAAGAAATTCTGGTATTTTACCATTAGTGATCACAACAATAATAATCAACTATTTAGTACGTTTATTCTTGGATAATATTTTTTATTTAGAATAATTAGGCAATTTGAAGAGAAGCCTGGAATTAGATTTAATCAGTTATGATGAAAATGTTGAAAACAACTCGGACAATACTAATAACAGTTAACATACTACCAATAATATTACTCATTGGGTTTTGAATTTACTGAGGATTCTCATGGATGAAATAAAAAGGAATTGGGGTTGGTGTTCACAGTGCTTAAGAGAATAAGATGAAGTATAACTGAGTTTCAACTCATAAGTGAAACAATACACAAACTGAGAACAAGGGCTTGAAATGAAAGAGACCTTCTATCAACAACTAGCAAACATATACGTCTCATTGTCAAAAATTGACATCAAGATAATAATGAAAGAGTTGCTTCGTTAGTTAAATCAGCATCAAAAAAGTTCATTTTGTATCTTGGATCCAAATAAGTTGACATATCTTATCAGCTTTTTTATTAATTTCATTTTTATTTAAATATCGCAATAATGTGGCAATGTAGGGTATCACTTCAGAAATGCACCAGAAGTTATATAACCATAATGGCCGGATAACCGGATAACCGGATTTCCGGCGGAAGGGAAACTAGTTGTAAAATATAGTGTTAAATTAAACATTCATAAAATAAAAAAATTATTTATTTATTCACCAAGCTAATCTTTTTATTGTAACAAAAAGTCTAAAACCAAATAAATTTATTAAACTTGAAGCTAATTTTTCTTATTCCTTTTACGAATTCCAACTCTAATCCCCGTTTTTGAACGTAACGTTATTTCCGCACACAATATTAGTTCCTGTTTAACTTCAACAAATTCGTAATTCAATAATAGTTTTGCAAGGACAACGTGCATAGATAACATTGCAAATTTTTGACCTAAAACAATAATAATTTAGGTTTTTCTCTCACAATCAGAATAATATAAAAAAATTACCGATACAATTTCTAATTCCAGCATTAAAAGGGGCATAACTATATCTATTTGGATTTAAATTTTCCACAAGAAATCTTTCCGGGATAAATTTTTCAGGTTCTGGATATACATCGGGATCCATGTGCATCATAAACGGCAACATCAACACCATTAATCCTTTAGGTAAGATTGTTCCTNTTCTTTTTCTATGTAGAAATGTTCTATTTAATACATTTTTTGTAACATATAGTGTTACATTAAACATTTATAAAATAAACAAATTTATTTATTCACCGATTTAATTTTATATTATAACAAAAAACCTAAAACCAAATACATTTTTTAAACTAATTTTTCTTATTCCTTTTACGAATTCCAACTTTAATCCCCGTTTTTGAACGTAACGTTATCTCCGCACACAATATTAGTTCCTGTTTAACTTCAACAAACTCGTAATTTAATAATAGTTTTGCAAGGACAACGTGCATAGATAACATTGCAAATTTTTGACCTAAAACAATAATAATTTAGGTTTTTCTCTCACAATCAGAATATAAAAAAAATTACCGATACAATTTCTAATTCCAGCATTAAAAGGGGCATAACTATATCTATTTGGATTTAAATTTTCCACAAGAAATCTTTCCGGGATAAATTTTTCAGGTTCTGGATATACATCGGGATCCATGTGCATCATAAACGGCAACATCAACACCATTAATCCTTTAGGTAAGATTGTTCCTTCGTAATTAATGTCTTCGTTTAGCGTTCGCACAAATAAAGGAGCTGACGCTTTCATTCTCATCGATTCCTTGATAACCAAATCTAAATATTTCATTTCTTTCACATGATGATTTGTTATGGGTTGGTTGATGTCATCACCAAGCATTGCAAATACTTCATCATACGCTTTTTGTTGAATTTTTGGGAATATTGATAAGTGATAAAGAAGAAATGATAACGTTGTTGCAGTCGTATCAAAAGCCTGAAATAAAATTGAAGTAGGAAAATTTAATATAATTTAGATACAATCTTACTGCAGCAAGCATCATTATTAATTGACTTGAAATAAAATGTTCGGTAATATTTTTATCGTTTTCCATGTGGTTGATTAATATATCGATTAATATCGGTCTTCTTTCGATTATCTTATTTTCGTGTAATTCAATTTTCTTTTTTCTAATAAGTTCTCTTACATGATCAAAAAGAATTTTTAACGTTTTCCTTTCTTTCCAATAAGTTTTAGTGAATACGTATGTTGCGTGGAGGTAGGTTGTTGGTGAAATGGCTCTATCCATACAAATTTTCATAAACAGTCTTACTGCATTTAAAAATTCTGTTTTATCAGTTAATACTGTGTCACCCAATAAGGATTCTGTTCAAATACGATAATTTTATTCAATTTAGTAAATATGATAAGGAATATTGTGTTATTTTGGGATTAAATATAAAATTTTTACTAACCATAAGCCTGTTCTAATGTGTAACAGCCAAAAACCTTCCCCATCTCCGTTGATTCATTATTTATTTCAACCTCTAATCTTTTTATAAGCCCGTTTGACTTCTCATTGAAAACATTTATATTTTCAATGACGCTTGTATAATCTAAAGCTGGATTTAAAAATTTTCTTTGCTGCCGCCATTCATCACCTAAATAGAAAATGAAATATTTTTAAATACCTAAATTAAATAGATCTCCATTTCTATAACAAAATTACCGTTAACTGCAATTAATGAATTTGCAATGCTGTTGCTTAACATTTTTGAAAGTCTTTCTGGCTTATTGATGTGCTTTGGGGATCCAAGAATAAGTGAAAATATCTTAGGATCAGCAGTGAACAGAGTTGGAATTGGTCCTACCATGGCGAAAAAGCTTTTTCCTAGAGTTTTTATTTCAGATTCTATCACATAGTATAAATCTACAACAAATATTGATAGATAACAAAATTTGTATTATAAAATGTTATTAATTTAATGATTTTTTCGAAATAATATTTATTTAAATAAGAAATAAAATGAATGATACTTAATACTAGTGATGGAATAGTGATTTTGCGAAAAGCCGGATACCGGATATGCGACATCCCCTTCGGCCGGATATCCGGTTATCCGGCATATCTATCTGGCCATTATGGTTATAATTTCTGGTGCATTTCTGAAATGATACCCTACATTACCACATTATTGCGATATTTGAATTAAAATGAAATTAATAGATACAAAGATACAAAATTAACTTTTTTGATGCTGATTTAACTAACGAAGCAACTCTAAAAAGAGGATACTATAATTATTAATTGGTGATATTTCCACAAGGATCCTTCAAGAAATAAATATTATAGCGAATTTTGAAAGTTATCGATGAAAATTGCAACATTGAAAATTTTATCAAAACTTTTATTAACACTTTAGGAAATTTTCATACTCATATTCCAAGAAATGGATTTTATACGAACTTTTGAAACTTAATCGGCGAAAATTGCAAAATTCGAAAAAATTGTCGATTATTTCAGAAATTTATTTCTCAAGAACCAAAAGTGATTTTTCAAAACGGCTGTTTGCATTAAAAAGAGGATATAATAATTAATAATTGGTGATATTTTCTCAAGGATCCTTCAAGAAATTAATTTTATAGCGATTTTTGAAAGTTATCGATGAAAATTGCAACATCGAAAATTTTATAAAAACTTCAAATATTGTTTTCTCAAAAACTAAAAGTTATTTTTCAAATCGGGTTGATTCATTGGAAAGAGGATACTTTTATTTACATTTTGGGAAATTTTCATAGTCATCTTCCAACAATTGGATTTTATACGAATTTTTAAAACTTAATCGGCAAAAATTGCAAAATTCGACAAAATTTTCGATTATTTCAAAAATGTATTTCTCAGGAACTAAAATTGATTTTTCAAAACGGCTGTTTGCATTAAAAAGAGGATATAATAATTAATAATTGGTGATAAATCCACAAGGATCCTTCAAGAAATTAATTTTATAGTGAATTTTGCAAGATATCGATGAAAATTGCAACATCGAAAATTTTATAAAAGCTTCAAATATTGTTTTCTCAAAAATTAAAAGTTATTTTTCAAAACGGGTTGATTCATTGGAAAGAGAATACTTATATTTACACTTTGCGAAATTTTCATAGTCATATTCCAACAACTGGATTTTATACGAATTTTTAAAACTTAATCGGCGAAAATTGCAAAATTCGAAAAAATTGTCGATCATTTCAAAAATGTATTTCTCAAGAACAAAAAGTGATTTTTCAAAACGGCTGTTTGCATTAAAAAGAGGATACTATAATTAATAATTGGTGATATTTCCACAAGGATCCTTCAAGAAATGAATTTTATAGCAAATTTTGAAAGTTATCGATGAAAATTGCAACATCGAAAATTTTATCAAAACTTCAAATATTGTTTTCTCAAAAACTAAAAAGTATTTTTCAATGTGGGTTGGTTTATTGGAAAGAATACACTTTTAATAACATTTTGGGATATTTTCATACTCATATTCCAAGAACTGGATTTTATACGAAAGTTTAAAACTTAATCGGCGAAAATTGCAAAATTCGAAAAAATTGTCGATCATTTCAAAAATTTATTTCTCAAGAACTGAAAGTGATTTTTCAAAACGGCTTTTTGCATTAAAAAGAGGATACTTTAATTAATAATTGGTGATATTTCCACAAGGATCCTTCAAGAAATTAATTTTATAGCGAATTTTGAAAATTATCGATGAAAATTGCAACATCGAAAATTTTATCAAAACTTCAAATATTGTTTTCTCAAAAACTAAAAGTTATTTTTCAAAACGGGTTGGTTCATTGGAAAGAGGACACTTTTATTAACACTTTGGGAAATTTTCATACTCATATTCCAAGAACTGGATTTTATACGAAAGTTTAAAACTTAATCGGCGAAAATTGCAAAATTCGAAAAAATTGTCGATCATTTCAAAAATTTATTTCTCAAGAACTGAAAGTGATTTTTCAAAACGGCTTGTTGCATTAAGAAGAAGATACTTTAATTAATAATCGAAAGTGATAGCAGCGACAGTTCTGTTAGTAATGAATGTGATGATGAATTATATGCGAAGAGAAGAAAACTAGACGAAACTGCAACAAGAGATTTTATATATCGTATTGGGATTGTTTACAATGAGGTTGCTAATGACAAACTTGATATAAATAAAGTTGTATTCAATGAAAAAAGTCCTATTGGGGTTGAACTAGATTATTATCTGCAATGTCCTACACCTAAAAGAGACACTAATTCCTGGGAATGGTACTCCACCAAGTAATAGGGTTTTAATTAACTAATATTTTTTGAAGTTATAAGTAATATTTGGTAACTATCCGGTATCCGGCCGGAATTTAAAAAATGGCCGGATAGGCCGGATACCGGATAGTTGCCGGATATCCGTTCCATCACTACTTAATTCTAATTCCTGTTACCAGCGTATATTATTACGTCGGCGGTAGTACTCCAGCAAAATCTGTAATTTATTTTTATAATTGAATAAGATCCAAAGTAAGGCTATTTTTCTGTATCTCTATAAGATTTTGATAGATTGCAATGTTATAAAAGAGACCCATTGGGTTTCTTGTTGTAAACAGGGCTTCAAATGGGGGGTAAAGGAGTAGTCACCACCATCCAGGTACCCAAATGCCAATCTCACTTGCACGTGGTGCTTCTGCTAGATAACAAACGAGGGCCTGATGACTCAGTATCTGGGATTATTGCCCGATCCACTAGTCCCACGGAAGGACTAGTGGATCCACGGAAGGACTAGTCCCTTCGTCGAACTAATCACTATACATACACTAGCCTCGGACATGAACGGATGCTCGGAAAACGACGAAAGGGAGAGTGGAGACATGGACAAGAGTTGGTAGAGAAAGTGAAAAGAAGAGGTCAAAGAATAACAATAAGATCAAAATACTGGGTTTATCAGAAATAAAGAAGAAAGGAAGTAAAGAAGTAATAATGGACAAAGGATATAAACTGACCTTTTCAGGTGTGATACTGGGAACAAGAGCAAAAGCAATGATTTAGCTTACCAAATAACTGACTAGGAAGGTATAAACTCACGAATAATTACATTAGATATGGTGTTGAGTGAGAAAGTAACACTTATAATCTACGCACAAACAGAGGATGCAGAAACCACAGAGAAGGGATCATTCTATAAACCTGCAACAAACGTGGGAGAGGGCTAAATAGAGATCTAGACATGTAATTGTTATTGGGGATTGAATTGGCAGAGTAGAGAATGACCTGAGAAGAGGAAATTCGAGAGTATTGGCGAATTTCTGGAGTGACAGAATGAGTGGTAATAGAATGATTGATTTTTGTATCACTAACAGACTGCATCAGACTTAATCGGAAATAGATGGTTTAACCACAAGGAGATACATAAAGAGAAGGAAATAGACAGAACTACATAAACAGGAGGAACGAAGCAAAAGAAGTAGTTAGAGATGCAAAGAATAAAGTATGGCAAGTCTTCGGCATAAAAAATTAGAGGGAAAGTTTAAAGACAACACAAACAATAAGAAAGAGTTGTGGAGGACAGTTAAACATCTAAGAGTAATGAATGAGTAATGAGTAGAAAATATGGCAAAACAAAAATATGGTGACAGAGGAAAGCAAAATACAGCACATATGAGGTAAATATTACGAAGATAAGTTTAAGGCAAGAATAACAGAGAGGGGAAATACAATACAAGAACCTCTGAACGTCTAAACTTAAACTAAAAGATTTTCATCGATAATTTTCAAAATTCGCTATAAAATTCATTTCTTGAAGGATCCTTGTAGAAATATCAGGCTCACAGTAGGCGATCTGAATGTCAAGATTGTCAAAGAACAGCACTTCATAGTACCCATGAAGCAAGGACACGTGGAAGACACATGAAGACTCGTGGTTTGGTGAAGACTGCAACGAAGCAATAGAAGAGAGGATCAGACGACAGGAAAACTAAAGGTATTGACATAAACAACAATATTCAGGCTATCACAAACACAAAACGTCATCATGGAGAACGACATTAACAGTACATATATTTGGAGATCACGTTATACAAGAATGGCGCAGAAGATTGTAACTCGAGGCGTGGGTTTCAAATATAAAAAAATTAACCTGTTGAAAAATTTAATGGCAAGAAATCGTGATTACAGCTAAAATAAAATTTTTGAAGCATTATTTTTAGACGAAACTTGTATACATATATAAGAATGACTCTACATTACATCGATTAAGACGATGATAAACGATCATGAAAGAAAAGTATTTTCAAAGAAGATGAAACTAATATACAACATAAAAAAATAAAAACTTACCCACAGTATTTCGTAGTTTGTAAGTATACCCCAAAAGAGGTAACTGAGTCGGCATAGGAAATTGTTTTAAAAATTTTCTGTTTTTAAATAAAATGTAGTACCACCATGGTGTTAACGTAAGTAAAATCACGATTATAGCAACAATCGCACCGAGAATGAACATTTTCGTAGAAATGTAGACTGTTTTCTCTTTTCAATACATATATATATATACGCATTAAATTGCCACTTTTGCAAGTAAAAGTTGTTTTTTGATTACTTTATAATCAATTATTGATAAAATTTCGAATAATTATTACGTCAATTCCAAGAAAAATTTAAACTATTACGTCCGAAAAACAATTTAAATATTGACAAGGATATGAGGATACAAATTGGGGGATTATTAAAAATCACTGAAGTAATCGTTTCTGAATTAAATTAGTAATTGACAATTAAATAAAATTAAGATTAATTGCATTGACTTAGAATATTTTTTCTTAAAGAGTTTTTATGAAATCTGTTACTATAAACACTTACTCACAGCATATAGTTAGTTAATTTAGGAAAGATTTATAAGACAATAGTTTTCAAAAATGATGTAGCACAAAAGAAAACTTTCGGACGTCGATTTTTCATTATCATCCATTACGTATTGTACATAATATAGAGAGTTCTATTTGGAAATTTTACACATTAAATTAATTAGTTATATAAGCTTAAAATTACGCAATGTAATTCTTGAAAGGAATTTTTTCAAAACTTCAGTTATCCTTAATAGGTACCTTATAAACTTTTTAAAAGCTATTAGATAAAGTGTATACATAGACAGAAACAAAAGTTTGCAAATGCGTAATTTTCTCGTAAATGAGTAGCAAGAATTATACAGAATTGGGGATAGAGTTTTCAAAACAAAATTCCAAGGTTAATTTTATAAATTCGACTTCTCAAGTATTTTTAATAAAAATTTCTTTAGAATTAAAAGAAAAAGAAGTTTTTTTATATCAGCTTTGTCATTAGCAACCTCATTGTAACTATAGCTTGTTTTAATAGAATGATTCTATTAATATCCACTTGCTATATTTTTAAAAATTAAAAAAAATATTCTTTTCAGAAGATAATTTTAATAAACGAAGACGCGAGTGGATAAAGGTGTTATGTAACAATTTTGAGAATTTTAGGATGTTTGGCTTTTTAAGTGTTTTATGCAGTAATTTAAACGTCTAAAGATGTTTTACAGATTAATTCTTACTTTTTTGCAAAGTACCGGTTGATAAAGGTGCTATGAATTTCACAATCTAAATTAAGTTAATGGATAAAGGTGCTATGTGACTTTAACACCTTTATCCATTTTGTTTCCTTCGATAGTGTAGATCAAGTTACCGTGATTTGTTTGTATTTAACTAAATTTTGACAGGTGCTAAATCGTGTAAGTAAAAATAAATTCCACATGCTAATTTATGTTTCAAATGGCTGAATTACGTCCGGTTAATGGTGGTATGCGTTTTCCTCTTTTTGTATGGTTAAGTAACATGAATATTGGGTTCATTTATCTTTAGATTCAGGTATGGGATTTGAGTTCTGTATTGGCCAAGACGAATGTATAAGCACTGATTTAAATAAACATAATATTGCGGTACAAGAGAATAATTCAAGTGATTTGACAATGAAATTCAAAGGAAATGTATTGGCACACATTGGCACACCTAAACACACAATGGGAGAAGATACCCCAAATAATTCAGATAGTATCTCGACAGAAAAAAATCAAAAACTAAAAAAGAAAATATTTGAACCTTCAGAAAAGATTGCTAGGAAAAGGAAGAGGGATCCAAGTAAGTGGAAAAGGGAAACGGCAAGGATTGCAAGAGATCGAGGGGAAAAATATATTTCTCAAACGGGAAAAGAAATTGCCGCTAAGAGTCCAAATCTAAAAAATGTACTGTGTACGGATCGTTGCAGATTAAATTGCGATGAGAAGTTTGAAGTCAACTCAAGAGAAAATATATTTAAAAGTTTCTACAAGTTAAATCAGAATTCCAAAAATATTTTACTTTTCAAAAGTATAAAAATTGGCCCAGTTCAGCGCCATAGATCTTCAGCTAAAAATCCAAAACAGTTTTCATTTAAATATTTTATAACTTATAATGCAACACAAACGCAAGTTTGCAAACTTGCTTTTATGTCATTATATCAAATTGGTAGAAAAAAAGTTGCTGTTATTCAGAGAAAGCTGAAATCAGGTGAGGTAGCTCCAAGTCCAGACAGAAGAGGCTGCCATGATAAAAGGCCCCATAAATTGCCAGCTGAAGTTGTTGAATCCATTGTTGACCACATAAAAAGATTTCCTGCCGAACAATCACATTATTCAAGGAATAAAAATATTAATAAGATGTATCTTTCTCCGCTGCTAAATATAGCTAAAATGTACAGGTTGTATATAAACGAATGTCGCACCAAAAAATTTCCAGAAGAGTACATAGTAAAATTATGTTCATATAGCAACATTTTTTCTACAAAATTTAATTTATCTTTTGGACAACCTAAGAGCGACACTTGCAGCACTTGCGACAGCGGTGAAAGCAATGAAGAACATAAAGAGAGGTACAGAAAGGCGTTTGAAGAACAGAAAAAGGATAGGTTAAAAGCTAAAAGCAACAACGAAATTGGTTATCTCACCATGGATCTACAACAAACCATGCCTTTGCCAAGAATAACCACATCTAAGGCTTTCTATCTGAGACAGATGTGGTTTTACAATTTTGGTATACATTTCATATCAAAAGAAGAACAACCTTATTTTTTTACGTGGACTGAAGACGTTGCCAATAGAGGGAGCAGCGAAATTGCGAGCTGTTTGTATTATTTCGCCCAAATGATTAAAGAAAGTAACCCTGAGATTAATCACCTAATAATTTGGTCAGATTCTTGTGCCGGCCAAAACAAAAATTTTAATATCATTGCTTTATATCAGCTCCTAATTTTGAAGGGCATGTTTAGAAAAATTGATCATAAATTCCCAGAGGTTGGACATTCTTATTTGGACTCTGATAGAGATTTCGGAAGAATTGAAAAAACTTTAAAAAAATGTGAACGGGTTTTTGTACCCGATCAGTACAGAGACATCATAAGAACTTCAAGCACGAAAAATGCACATGTTATGAATATGGAAAACCATTTTAAAAAGTTTGATCAATTGCCTCTAAAACTCGGTTTATATAACAGAAAAAAAAATAAATCGGATAAAAAAATACATTTTAGAGATGGTATCAGGTGGATTAGGGTGGAAAAGTTTGGGGAGTATTCGTACAAGGAATGTCTGGATGAAAATACCGAATTTGAAATTGTCAATTGCTTAAAAAATAAAAAGACTACAGAAATATGTGTTTATCCAGACAGAGTTTCGGAAAAATATGGCAATATTTCTAAAGAAAAGTTACTGAATTTGAAACAACAGTTGCAATTTGTACATGAAGAATACAAATATTATTACGAAAATATTTTACGCGATAATAAAATACTTTAGATGACATCTTTCATTCGTAATAAATTTTAAATTTGTCTCTCATTTAGTGGATAAAAGTGCCATGTACATATTCTTTCTTGTAATTCCTTAACTTATCTTCATTTTGTAAAGTTATTATACTGCAATATATTTTGTTGTTGAAATAAATTGAATAATATGAAAAAAGAAATAAAAGAAATAAATAGTAAAAAGTTCCAAACAAAAAACTTTAAACGCGAATAACTCAAAATTGTTCCCGTATTACATAGCACCTTCATCCACTCGCGTCTATTAACGTCTTACACGTACTTACAATCAGACGAGACTGTTGAAAAACTAAAAATAACAACATTCATTTTTTTAATAAAATTTCCGACGGAAATAAAATAAATGAAAACATGGCTACTAAAAATTTTGTAATTTTTGGAAGGTGAATTGTGAATGTTTGTAGCGACGCTACAAATACTCCCCTCTCCAAAAGAT
>NW_019282589.1:0-25455 GCF_000648695.1 Onthophagus taurus
AAATTGCAACATCGAAAATTTGATCAAAACTTCAAATATTGTTTTCTCAAAAACTAAAAGATATTTTTCAAAACGGGTTGGTTCATTGGAAAGAGAATACTTTTATTAACTCTTTGGGAAATTTTCATACTCATATTCGAAGAACTGGATTTTATACGAATTTTTAAAACTTAATCGGCGAAAATTGCAAAATTCGATCATTTCAAAAATTTATGTCTCAAGAACTAAAAGTGATTTTTCAAAACGGCTTTTTGCATTAATAAGAGGATACTTTAATTAATAATTGGTGATATTTCCACAAGGATCCTTCAAGAAATTAAATTTATAGCGAATTTTGATAATTTTATCAAAACAAACAGAAAATAAGACATGATATTTATCTCATGGTCATTTTAGTGATGTGAGTAACCCGCAACATCTCGATGGATAGCTGGTTTACCAGTATTCCTTTGGCCACGAAACTATGAAATAAACCATACGATCTAACAATAGTTGGCAATCTTTGCAAAAATAAGTCAGAAATACCGATGGAGTTGGAGCTGGAGAGTATGTACGTCAATAGAAAGACCAGGAGATGGCCTTGCAGCAGCATTATTGCATAATGCAA
This sequence comes from Onthophagus taurus, assembly GCF_000648695.1. Classification (NCBI taxonomy): domain Eukaryota; kingdom Metazoa; phylum Arthropoda; class Insecta; order Coleoptera; family Scarabaeidae; genus Onthophagus; species Onthophagus taurus. The sequence continues at coordinate 608 of NW_019282589.1, forward strand.
TAAAAAGAGGACAGAAACCATTATCAAGATAAGAATTTGTTGTTAGACTTCAAGAACAACTCACCAGACCATGGCAACAAGAAAGGATAAAAAATTGCCCCTCCCTGGCAAGAAAATTGAAACACTCTCTAGGGTTAAACAAGACGATGACTGATTTAGAGTTTCGTACAAAACCATCTGAACACTAGTCAATTTTCAATTCAGTTGGATGAGTCCACTTTACCGACCTATGAAACATCGTTGATGTTATATCTGAGGTTTAGACGAGAAAACCTGTCAAGAACTATTGTTTGCTAGAAACACATTCACTTGCAATATTTGTAGAATTGGCGTTAGTATGTAAAGGCGGCTCAATAAAAGGATTACACAAGCATTTCGCTGGAGTGCATAAAAAGAAAGGTGTGAATGTTTATAGTAAATTTGTACAGAATTAAATTCTCTTCCTGATAGGCTAAAAAAATATGGAGCGTTCCATTTATAAGTTAGATTATTAGAATATGTTTAGAGTCACTAAATTTAAAGACTGGTAACATAAAAAAAACATTGAATAGAGACCAAATTAAGAAAAAGAAGGTTGGGTAGCAAGGAGAGAGAGATTGGAAATGAAGTAAGAGGTTAAATTGGGACTAAAAAGAGAGAAAGTAAATTGGGTAGAATGAAGAGAGGCTAGGAATAGAAGAAAAACGCTGAATAGGGACTGTTGGTAGTTGGGCAGAAAGGATGAACATTGGAAAGACTCTGGCAATAGAAAAATGTACTGAATAGGCACTAACATTATGAAAAAAAAGCTGGGCAGAACGTTGGAAGCTTAGTAATAGCAAAAAGATACTAAACATAGACTAGATAAAGAGATAAAAGGTTGGGCAGAAAGGAAAAAGATTGGAAATAACATGGAAATAGAAAAATACAGTCAACATATGAGGAAAAAGGTTGGACAAAAGATTAGAAAATTGGCAATAGAAAAACGTATAAGCCGGTATAAGAAAAAAAAGCTTTGGCAGAAAAGAGGGTGTAGTATATGGAAGAAACAAAAAAGGTGGCATGACATATTGAAAGTTAGGTTAAGTTAGGTATAGAGAATGTAGAGTGTTTTTCGGAAATAAAAGGCAAATAGAAATTGAGTGATTATTTACTGAAGATACTACAGAGGGAGACTAGAAATACAAAAAAAGACAACAAATAGATAGCAGGAAGAGAGGAAAAAGATTGTACAGAATGGAAGAAAACTAGGAAGAATCTGACAATAGAAAAAATACACTGAACCGAGACTGATAAAAGAGAAAAAGCGTTGGGCAAAATGAAGGGAAACTAGAAAGATCGTGGCAATACAAAAATACAGTGAATAGAGACCGATATATGAGAAAAAAAGTTGGGCTGAAAGTTGCAAAGTGCATGGTAATAGAAAAAAGACACTGGACACAGACTGGTATAAGAGAAAAAAGTTTGGACAGAAAACAGGAAGACAGGAAATAGAAGAAACCACTGAATAGAGACTGTGAGGAGAGAAAAGAGATTGTGCAGAATGGAAAAGAGTGGAAAAAATCGTAATAATAAAGAAATACACTGAGAACAGAGACTAAGTAAAGAGATAAAAGGTTGGTCAGAATGAAAAAAGCCTGGTAATAGAAGAAAGACACTGGATGGAGACCAGGAAGGGAAGAAAAATATTGTGCAGAATGGAGGAAAACTAGGAAGAATCTGACAATAGAAAAAATACACTGAACAGAAACTGATAAAAAAGAAAAACGGTTGGGCAAAATGAAGGGAAACTAGAAAGATCGTGGCAATACAAAAATACAATGAATAGAGACCGATATATAAATTTGTACAGAATTAAATTCTCTTTCTGATAGGCTAAAAAAATATGGAGCGTTCCATTTATAATTTTCGACTTTCACGCCATTGAATATGGAAAAACAGTAATTCAATTTTTGACCAGCCTGTATAAGATACTCCGATACAACAAATGACAATCTATTTGACAGCAGCTGAAGAATAATCGTGCCAATCTAGATCTTTTTTGAATGAACGTTGGCTGAAATTTCTTGAAATTTACCAAAAAAAAGCTTAAAACCAAAATAACTCAAAAACGAAAAGCGCTACGTAAAAATAACTTGTATCAAAGTCAACCTATTTTTTTAAGTACAATTAAAGGTGTAGAAAAAACTATAGCATTTCATTAAAAAAAAACGAAGTTATGGTCTAGTTTTAACTAATTGTAAGTTTTAACGAACCAGTTAGGTGAGACACCTGTATAAACGTAAACAAAAATTTGGAAAATGAAGAACCTGGTGGACCGCAAAGTGACGACGATGGTGAGGACAAATCCGATTATGTTTAGTAATATATTTGTGTTTAATTCGTATTAGTAATTATTTTGTTTAAAATTGTGTTTGTTTTTTGATCAAGTTTTTATATTTTTTTAATTTTTATTTGATCACCCTGTATATTTTTTTGCGGAAAATGTGTATTTGATCCAATTATTAAATATTTCAGGATGAAAAACCACATATTATTGCAATGATTTCGCTCTAGGCCACAGTGGGCTGTTTCAATCACTGCAACATGTCATCAAAGCAGTCAATAAAATCCTTTATGTTATTATGACGAAGTTTTCAACCGATTGTTGTTTCACACAGATCAAGAGGCTCGTTTTTACAATCTGTTTAAAACTGTTATAGTGTTTTTGAAAAACGAAGACAAAGAATTGTACAACAACCTCATCACATCAAAGAATGACATTGCGTATTTGGCAGACAAGGTGATGACTTAAACTTGATTGAAACAAAAAATGTCGTTGCTGCTTTTACATAAGAAAAATATTGGCAGACGTGAATTTCACAATTTCCTTAATTTCCTGCCAATATTTGGAGAACCTTCACAGTGATTTCCAAGAATGATTCCAGAACATTTTAACATTGGAAATATTGGAAATACTGGGTGTTGGATCCTTTTGCAAATGTTAACACAGCCCACCCATGCAGCTGGAAGAAGAACTAATAGAACTGACTACAAATGAGGAAATAAAAATGCTTTAAAAGGAATTAAGTTAAATTAGGTTACGTTCGAAAACGTCAAAAAGCTCAATTTTTAATTGCCCTAGTCATTGTTAACGCGGCACTGTATGCAGATGGTCCTCTTAGATTCTACCGTCGTTGAACCTAAACATTTATTTAATAATTAAAATTACCTTCAATATGAACAAAAGGTCCCCTGGATTTCACCGAACTCGTATTACTCCCAGAATCATACGCGTAAACATCCTTAATAACCTCAATTTTCCCATTAATCGATTTCTTATCTTTCTTGCTACTCCCGCTGGGTCCGCCGCTCGTTTTTGACGAAACTTTCGCCGCTTTGCTCCCCTTTTTCTTCTTGGGCGTCGTGTTGGTTCGTCGCTTCGTCGATAATTTCCCCTTTTTAACCGGAGTTTTACACAAATCATCACTTTCCTCGATTAATAACAAAGCGTTTTCATCGTTATTCGTCGACGTAATCTCTTCTGATGTGGTTTCAATTTTTGACGTTGTTGATGTTGCTAAATTTTCGTTTTGTGGCGATTCGGGCGATGTTGGTTTTGGAATTTCTTCTGGTTTTGGTGGATCTTCAACGATACCAGCAAACATTTCTTCTAACTTATTCTCAACCTGGATAAATAAAAAGAAATTCAAGTTGGTAATGATCGCAAAAATAATTCATTTTTAGGTTATATTAATCATTTGTCTACATTTTTTTTATGACAACGAAGTGAGTTTTGGTACTTTTATGTTGGCAATACCACCAGTGACCAATGAGAGTGTAAATCTCTACATTCTCGAGATTGTGGTTTCTGGAACTTTAATAGTTTACCCAACAAGATGTCTTCTAGCTATTATTAAGATTGGGCGAAAAAAAAATTGGTAATAGAAGAAATATACTAAATAGAGACTGGTAACATCAAAAAAATATAGAACAGAGGTCTAGAAAAGAAGAAAGAATGGAGGTAGAATGGAGATAGGCTAGAAATAGAATAAAAACGCTGAATAGAGAGTATTGGAAAGAGTCTGGCAATAGAGAAATATACTGAACAGATTCTGATCTGTAAAAAAAAGCTGTCTAGAAAGTTGGAAGCTTAGTAATAGCAAAAAGACACTAAACGGAGATTAGATAAAGAGATAAAAGGTTGCGCAGAAAGGAAGAAGACTGGCAATAAAAGAAAGACACTGAATAGAGTCCAGTAATAGAGGAAAACGGTTGTACAGAATGTAAGAAAACTAGGAAGGGTTTAGTAATCGAAAAAATACGGTGAACAGAAATTGGCAAAAGAGAAAGAACGTTGGGCAGAACGAAAGGAGACTAGAAAGAAAATTAGAAGCTTAGCTTTAATAAGAAAAAACATTGAATACAGACTGGTATACGAGAAAAAGGTTTGGACACAAACGGCTGACAAAATGGCTGAACTAAAAAGAATCTAGGGAGACTGGAAATAGAAGAAAGACACAAAATCGAGACTAGAAAGAGAAGAAAAATGTTGGACAGAAATGAGGACAAAAATATGGTGAACTGAGACTGCTAAAAGAGCAACAACGTCGGGTAGAATGAAGGGAGACTGGAAAGATCGTGGCAATACAAAAATACAGTGAATAGAGACCGGGGAGAAAGTTGCAAAGTGCATGGCAATAGAAAAAAGACACTGGACACAAACTGGTATAAGAGAAAAAAGTTTGGATAAAAAAGAAGAAGACTAGAAATAGTAGAAAGACGCTAAATGGAGACTAGAATGAGAAGAAAAAGGTTGTACAGAAAGGAGGTAAACTAGGAAGACTCTAGTAATTAAAAAAATATGGTGAACTGAGACTGCTAAACGAGCAACAACGTCGGGTAGAATGAAGGGAGACTAGAAAGATCGTGGCGATACAAAAATACAGTGAATAGCGACCGGGGAGAAAGTTGCAAAGTGCATGGTAATAGAAAAAAGACACTGGACACAAACTGGTATAAGAGAAAAAAGTTTGGATAAAAAAGAAGAAGACTAGAAATAGTAGGAAGACGCTAAATGGAGACTAGAAAGAGAAGAAAAAGGTTGTACAGAAAGGAGGTAAACTAGGAAGACTCTAGTAATTAAAAAAATATGGTGAACTGAGACTGCTAAAAGAGCAACAACGTCGGGTAGAATGAAGGGAGACTGGAAAGATCGTGGCAATACAAAAATACAGTGAATAGAGACGGGGGAGAAAGTTGCAAAGTGCAGGGTAATAGAAAAAAGACACTAAATCGAGACTAGAATGAGAGGAAAAAGGTTGTACAGAAAGGAGGTAAACTAGGAAGACTCTAGTAATTAAAAAAATATGGTGAACTGAGATTGCTAAAAGAGCAACAGCGTCGGGTACTGGAAAGATCGTGCTAATACAAAAACACAGTGAATACAGACCGGGGAGAAAATTGCAAAGTGCATGGTAATAGAAAAAAGACACTGGACATAAACTGGTATAAGAGAAAAAAATTTGGATAAAAAAGAGGAAGACTAGAAATAGTAGAAAGACGCTAAATGGAGACTAGAAAGAGAAGAAAAAGGTTGTACAGAAAGGAGGTAAACTAGGAAGACTCTAGTAATTAGAAAAATATGGTGAACTGAAACTGCTAAAAGGGCAACAACGTCGGGTAGAATGAAGGGAGACTGGAAAGATCGTGGCAATACAAAAATACAGTGAATAGAGACCGGGAAGAAAGTTGCAAAGTGCATGGTAATAGAAAAAAGACACTGGACATAAACTGGTATAAGAGAAAAAAGTTTGGATAAAAAAGAGGAAGACTAGAAATAGTAGAAAGACGCTAAATGGAGACTAGAAAGAGAAGAAAAAGGTTGTACAGAAAGGAGGTAAACTAGGAAGACTCTAGTAATTAAAAAAATATGGTGAACTGAGACTGCTAAAAGAGCAACAACGTCGGGTTGAATGAAGGGAGACTAGAAAGATCGTGGCGATACAAAAATACAGTGAATAGCGACCGGGGAGAAAGTTGCAAAGTGCATGGTAATAGAAAAAAGACACTGGACACAAACTGGTATAAGAGAAAATAGTTTGGATAAAAAAGAGGAAGACTAGAAATAGTAGAAAGACGCTAAATGGAGACTAGGAGAAGAAAAAGGTTGTACAGAAAGGAGATGAACTAGGAAAACTCTAGTAATTAAAAAATATGGTGAACTGAGACTGCTAAAAGAGCAACAACGTCGGGTAGAATGAAGGGAGACTGGAAAGATCGTGGCAATACAAAAATACAGTGAATAGAGACGGGGGAGAAAGTTGCAAAGTGCAGGGTAATAGAAAAAAGACACTAAATCGAGACTAGAATGAGAGGAAAAAGGTTGTACAGAAAGGAGGTAAACTAGGAAGACTCTAGTAATTAAAAAAATATGGTGAACTGAGACTGCTAAAAGAGCAACAACGTCGGGTTGAATGAAGGGAGACTGGAAAGATCGTGGCAATACAAAAATACAGTGAACAGAGACCGGGGAGAAAGTTGCAAAGTGCATGATAATAGAAAAAAGACACTGGACACAAACTGGTATAAGAGAAAAAAGTTTGGATAAAAAAGAGGAAGACTAGAAATAGTAGAAAGACGCTAAATGAAGACCAGGAAGAGATTAAAAATGTTGACAAAATGGCTAATCTTAAAAGAATCTGGTAATACAAAAAATACGCCGAACTGAGACTGGTAAATGAAAAGAGCGTGATAATAGAAAAATACAGTGAACAGAAACTAACATACGAGAAAAAAGTTGGACAGAAAATTAGGAATTTATAATAGCTTTGTTCCAACAAGCGGTTGGACTCGTCGTGTACTCGTTCATGTTAAATAATGACGACATTATTTGACATGTACGATTGCATTTGACGAGACCACGACGAGTCGGACCACTTGCCTGGATATCCTAGTTTAAGAGAAAAAAGTTTCTGCGAAAAGTAGGGAGACTATAAATAGAAGGAAGACACTAAATCGAGACTAAGAAGAGAGGAAAAAAGTTGTATAGACAGGAGAAAACCCAGGAAGACTCTAGTAATTAAAAAACAACGTTGGGTAGAATGAAGGAAGACTGGAAAGATCGTGACAATAGATATATCAGAAAAATAACTTGGACAGAAAGTTGCAAAGTGCCTGATAATAGAAAAAAGACACTGGACACGGACTGGTATAAAAGAAAAAAGTTTGGATAAAAAAGAGGGAGACAGGAAATAGAAGAAAGACACTGAATAGAGACTAATTGTAAGTAGAGAAAAGAGATTGTGCCGAATGAAAGAAGAGTGAAAAGATCGTAATAATAGATAAATACGCTGGGGACACTCAATAGAGCGGATAGAGGGATAGAAAATTATTGTGCAGAATGGAGAAAACCTAAGAAGTATCTAGTAATGAAAAAATTATTATGAACAGAGACTGATAAAAGGAAAAAAAGTTGGGCAGAATATAGGATGACTGGAAAATACAGTAAACTCAGACTGATATATGAGAATAAAAGCTGGGCAGAAAATTGTAAGCTTGGTAATGAAAAAAGACGATGATTGATCGTCGAGTTCCGATCAGGGTACGACTCAAACGATCACCTCCAAATTCTAAAAAGTGTAATCGAGAAATCAAGCAGCAGGAAATGTTGAAATCCCTAGTTGACTCTCATAGTGAACGTTACAACTTGTACTAAGCTTCATGAAGATACTAATAACTTCATAGCAACAGCATAAAAAGAAGTGTTCATCAATGCAACACCATTTCTCCAAAATTATTCAACAATTTGCTCCAGTATGTGTCCAAATAGATAGAATGGGACAACTTAGGCATAAAGAAAAATGCCGCAAAATACCTGCAAAGTGCAGACGATATTCTCCTCATATCCGACAGTATAAATATAGCCCAAGCAATGTTACAAAGACTGAACAAAATCAACATCTCAAAAACATAAGACATGACAAAGCTCTTAATTGGTAGAAACAAGTAACTAACAAGTAATAAGGGTTAATAAATACTTAAAACCAATGGATTTACTAGTACAAATTGGGCTGGCGTGGATCGCCTATGAACGAATCTTAAATGTGTTTTTGAAATAAAGGTCTTCAATCAATGTGTATTCTACATCATGCTTTAACGTATGGTACAGAGACCCTAAGATTGACGAAGAAAGGAGCAAACAAAATTAGAATTGCACAAAGAGCAATGGAAAGATCAATGTTGAGGCTATCTCTGTGCCTATGAAAGAATGATTATTTTGAAATGAAACTCAACCAGACGGTATGATAATTTAAGGAGTATCAACAACTGGTTGCAAATTGCTCAGGGTAGAGAGTTATGGAAGCAACCAAGGGAGACCTATGTCTTGCAGTGGACTTTAGAGGTTGAGATGTGATGATTTGATGAACAAAACTTTAATCCAATTTCAGCTATTTTAAAAGAAAACCGTGGTTAAACTTTATCACAAATATTTAAGAAAAATTATTTGAAAAAAATCACCCTCTCCTCCACAAGACCTCCTGAAAAAGTAAGGAACTCTAGAAACCTGAGCAACTTTAGCTAAAATACGGTAACCAATGCATATGGAGGACGGGTACAAGTTACGAAACCTTCAAAGAAGCTTCTAATGGGATTTAAAAGGTACAAAACGAAGATAATACCTATACAACAAACTAAGTGGACATGCGAAGAAATTAGTGGCATTAAGATCCACATAATATTACACAGTGGGAAAGCAGAGGCAGCAGAAACTATAGACTGCCTTATGCCTATAATACAACACCAAGGAATGATACCAAAATAATTATCAACAATTCAACATAAAAGAAGGGGACTACCAAAAACCAACTGGAATCGGAACTCACGACATAATGGTACCCGCACCAACGAAAGAAGAAGTGATTAGATGGATGAAAAACAATAAGGCGCCAGGATGGGATGAAATTCCGCCGAATTGTATAAAAAAGGAGATATTTTGCAGAAGCCCCTATACAACTTAATAAGCTATGTATGGGCAGAAGAAACAATACCTAACGACTCAAAAAGAAGTATCATATGCCCAATACACAAAGAGGGTCACAAAATGAAATACGAAGACGTGTATTACGCTGTGTGAATCCCCGATGTTTCGATCGGGTTTTCCCCTTATACTAGACCGATTTTCGTTGTTCAATGTAGTTATTTAGTAATTTATTTATTAAACGTATTTACTAATTGTTGGGCATGAGTTATGTTTTTAAAATAATCTTTAATTAACATGGATGGATCATGTACATCAAAAAAATATTCCATTGACTCAAACTGTTATAACGGAAAAAGCAAAATTAATTTTTAATAATCTTAAGGAAACAGATGGAGGTGAAGAAACATTTTTGGGACGCAAGGGTTGTTTTATGAGATTTAAATCCCAAAGTAACCGTCGTAGTGTGAAATTATGTAGTGAAGGAATTTCAGGGTGATGTTCAGAGAACAAAACAACTATTCTCCTGAGTTAATCTTCAACGTTGATGAGACAAGTCTTTATTGGAAGGAGTTACCAGCACGAACTTTTATTTCTGGTGAAGAGCGATCTGCTCCAGGTTTTAGTTACTCCAAGTTGCGAAAGATAGAATAACTCTTTTGCTGGCAGCGAATGTTTCAGGAACTTTGAAACTTAAACCGCTGTTAGTGTGTCAAAGCCGAATACCAGGCTTTATATCTATATATTGCCACATTATTGCGATATTTGAATAAAAATGAAATTAAAAAATTAATAAGAAAGCTGATAAGATAGATCAACTTATTTGGATCCAAGATACAAAATGAACTTTTTTCAAAATGAACTAACGAAGCAACTCTTAAAAGAGGGAATTTTATAGCGAATTTTGAAAGTTATCGCCGAAAATTGTAACATCGAAAATTTTATCAAAACTTCAAATATTGTTTTCTCAAAAACTAAAAGCTATTTTTCAAAATCTGTCGGTTCATTGGAAAGAGGAGACTTTTATTAACAATTTGGGAAATTTTCATACTTATATTCCAAAAAATCGATTTTATACGAATTATTAAAACTTAATCGGCGAAAATTGTAAAATTAGATTATTTCAAAAATTTATTTCTCAAGAACTTAAAGTGATTTTTTAAAACGGCTTTTTGCATTAAGAAGAGGATACTTTAATTAATAATTGGTGATATTTCCACAAGGATCCTTCAAGAAATTAATTTTATAGCGAATTTTGAAAGTGATCGACGAAAATTGCAACATCGAAAATTTTATCAAAACTTCAAATATTGTTTTCTCTAAAACTAAAAGTTATTTCTCAAAACGGGTTGGTTCATTGGAAAGAGGACGCTTTTATTAACATTTTGGGAAACTTTCATACTTATATTCCAAAAAATCGATTTTATACGAATTTTTAAAACTTAATCGGCGAAAATTGCAAAATTCGAAAAAATTGTCGATCATTTCAAAAATTTATTTCTCAAGAACTAAAAGTGATTTTTCAAAACGGCTTTTTGCATTAAAAAGAGGATACTTTAATTAATAATTGGTGATATTTCCACAAGGATCCTTCAAGAAATTAATTTTATAGCGAATTTTGAAAATTATCGATGAAAATTGCAACATCGAAAATTTTATCAAAACTTCAAATATTGTTTTCTCAAAAACTAAAAGCTATTTTTCAAAACGGGTTAGTTCATTGGAAAGAAGGCACTCTTATTAACACTTTGGGAAATTTTCATACTCATATTCCAAGAAATCGATTTTATACGAATTGCAACAAGAGATTTTATATATCGTATTGGGATTGTTACAATTAGGTTGTTAATAATAAATAAAGTTGTATTCAATGAAAAAACTCCTATTAGGGTTGATCCCAAAGCACTTTTTCTCTTGGACAATGCTCCAGGACATCCTCAAAACCTGAACAAAATCAAAACTCCATTGGCTGTCAAAGTTATTTACATCCAAATACAACAACCAATAGATCAGGGGGTTATTGCAACCTTTAAGGCATTCTATCTCGCAATATATTCTTGGAAATGGTGAGAGTTTTGGATACTTCAGATATAAAACAGTACATTAGACTCTAGAGTCTTAAGAGAATCTAATTGAAGACATTACTAGGCTTGCAGGTGATTTGGTATTGCAAGGTGTCCAAAATTAACCACTCTCAAGTGTGGTTAGACAGACTAGTCCATAACCACTGTGATTAGAATAAGAATCAGTGATATTTTCATACCTTTATATGATCAAAACATTTTCTAGTACACTACAACAAAAACGAGTTATTGATGACACAATTTTGATGTAATTTAATCTCCTCAATTCAATGTGAGATCAGCAATAAATCTTCCAGTATAAAAATTAATTGGTTACTTCTCAAAAATCTCAACAAAAATAGAACACCAAAAGGAAATTATAATGATTGGTTTTAATTACAAATCATTTCCAACACTTATACAAACTTGTTTCTTATTAACAACTACAATTCAGAGCAAATTATTTAAGTATTTATAGAAAAAATTAATAAAAATTCTAATTTGAGGTTATATTACCTGTCAAAAAGTTTTTTGAGCAGCCATCTTTTAGTTGCTATGACAACGTCAAAAAAATTAATTTTTTAGGTTAATTTTTTTTTTTAATAAAAACTAAAATTATTAATAATTTAATATTACCTCAACAAAATTCGTAGCTTTTCGTTGAGCCGCCGTAACAACTCCCCCCATAACCGGAACATCAACTTTCGATTGCTCAATTTCTTTATTTGAATCATCTTGGTTATTTTCAACGTTTTTTTCCTCTATTTGATTATCATCGATTTTTTCGTCAATTTTAGTTTCGTTTTTATTGGATTCTTGATTCTCTTCGTCTTTTTGGTGATCTTGAACGACTTCTTGGACCATGGAGGCGATTTTTTCGATCGTTTCCGATTCTGAGCTGGTTTTTCTTCGTGGTTTTTTGGCCGGTGGGACTTCTTCCGGTTCATTTTCGACGACTTTTTCGTTGATTTTGCCGTCGATTACATCTTCTGTGGGGGGGATTACTGGTTCCTCTTTTTCTTCTGGTTTTTCTGATGGTTCTTTGGCTACACGAACTGTTTTACTTGGTTTTCTTTTCCTCCTTGATTTATTGCTATCCAAACTATCTTCATTACTGTATGGAGACACTAATAGGTCATCATTTGTGGGGGTTGGCGCGTTTATTGTACTACTTGAATTACTATTTTCATCATTAGGTCCTTGAACTAACACACTCAAAGGTTTTTCTAGTGATTTTTCTATTGATTTTTCTATAGGTTGCTTTTCCAAATTAATTTTTTCTTTCTCTATTTCAAAGAGGGTCTTCTCAACCTCATTTTTTTCAACTGTTGTGTTTAATTTTTCAAGCACACTATCCATCCTCTTCTTTTTATTCGTTTTTGGGCTATCTTGTAACCCAGGGCTTGTTGATAAAGCAGGGCTCATTGGTTTTATAACTCCTGGGCTATTACTCTTCAAACCAGGGCTACTACTTTTTAACCCAGGACTCAAAGACTTCAACCCAGGGCTCAAACTCTTTGTTAATTCAACCCCTTGGATACCCAAAGCCCCAGGAGGTAAACTATTAATCTTGTTGGTGTCACGAACACTTAAGCTAATGGGGCCTGATGGAACATCGCCGTTTTGGTTCCCATTTCTTGTCAAAGTCAAATCAACCCCTGCGCGATACGAACGCTCCGTAAGCATCTGATCCAGGTTAAAAACATGGGGTAAAGCTGCAATGGTTTTCATTGCTGGCTCAGTGGTTGGAGTATGCCAAGTGGGTTGGTGCAAAGTTAAATGGTGCTCATTGGACATGTGGGCATGTTGGGGTTGACGCGGAAAAAAATTTGGCACCTGGAATGTAGTCTAAAATAATCAAAAATTAAAATTAACCTCAACTTAACCTCAAAATAATAAACGTCATTACAACTGTCAATTTGACATTCAAATTGACACTGACAGTTCTAATTACATAGTTATGAACCAAAATAATCAAAAAAATCGTTTTAATTAATTAAAACAAACCTGCAAGTGATTCCAAGCTGGATTTCCAGGGGGAGGTTGCCTATTATGGGAATGATGAGGTGGCCCGGACATGGTAAAAGTTCACAAAAACGTAAGTTATCAACAAAAAAAGCGATTTTCCTGAATTAAATCCCCTTAAATCTCGTTTTAACCAGGTGACATGTCGAAAAAGAAGCGTTTATCCACACAATTCGCTTAACAATTACCTCACTTTCAAACATCCAGCACTAATTTTTTTAAAAACACCACCAACTTTCATTAATAACCAAATCAAAGTGTAATTAATTAATTAATCTTCTAAATTCGCCAGATAAACCTAAAAAAGAAAACCAATTTTTTTAAACAAACTTAATTACTCAAATCTAGTAGGCGTAAACATTCCAATAAAAAAAAAGAACGATTACTTAAAAAAAAGACGATCGCAAAAACTTTTTTGCATCAAACGATGAAGTTTAAACGCGCAAAAAACGATTTGACGCCACAAAAACAGTTTTGTATCCGGGGAGAATCGATGTTTGAAAAGAGAATCGTTGACAATTTACCTACTTTGCACACTCACACTCGTTGGGGAGTCGGATCGAACCAGTTCCACGAAGAAAAACCGTTTTTCCAAATCGGTAAGAATAACGACCGGTGCGAACGCGTCGCGTTTAAAAAACCACCTTTAAACACAAATCTAATTTTTAAAACGGCGATTTAACGTATTCTCTTCTGATTCTAAGGGCCACACAACCGATGGTAACAATGGCGGACCCGGTTTTGTATAATTTGTGCGAAACTACGCCATCTATCAAACGGTAGATGTAACATTGTTTTGATTATACTCGAATTCGTTGAAATTCGACGAATTTTGAATAAATACAACATTTAAATCGACAAAATTAGGTTTTATTACGATACAAAAACATTTTTAAACAATAAAAAGTGTAATTATAGGTTTATTTTTTGAAATCGTTGAATGTTTTGGGTGAATTTTAATTACACGGAGTGTAAACTCCACGTAAGTAAGAATGAATGAATCAATAAACGTTGCCCGCGTCAAAATAAACGTAAAGTGAAAACTTATAAAAGTTTCTAAACTACATTGAACGTAATTTACAAATAAAAGCGGTTCAATGAAACGGTAAAAATAAATAATTTTTTTTTAATTAAAATTTTATAATCAATTATGTTTAAAATAAATCCAAACACGACGTATTTTGCTTAATAACTTTCCGAGTTATTCCGATTTTAACATTTTTTATAAAATCAAGATGGCCGAAAATTAATGATTCGTAAATATTTCGTTAGATAATTAAAAAACGTGTGTAATGAGCCCAAACTCGGCATATATAGGTGTTATAACACCCGAGATATCTTTATTTTTATAAATTCAAGATGGCTGAAAACAAAACACTAATAAATAATGACAATTATGACTTTAAAAGTGAATTTTATCATAAAAATAAGGTGTGATACATCAATTTGGGTTAAAATTTTCTGATCTTTACGAAAATCTTATTATTTTTGATGTTTCTTAAAAAATAAAAGGAATGATGATATCTTCAGGTTTAAATATCAACTTTAATTTTTAAATATTCTTGATCTACACGAAATATCCTTTAAAATGAATCCAAACACGACGTATTTTACTTATTAATTTTCCGAGTTATTCCGATTTTAACATTTTTTGTAAAATCCAAGATGGCCGAAAACAAATGATTTGTAAATATTTCGTTAGATAATTAAAAAACGTGTGAAATGAGCCCAAACTCGGCATATCTAGGTGTTATAACACCCGAGATATCTTTATTTTAATAAATTCAAGATGGCCGAAAACAAAACACTAATAAATAATGACTACTATGATTTTAAAAGTGAATTTTATGATAAAGATGAGGTGTGATACATCAAATTGGGTTAAAATTTTCTGATCTTTACGAAAATCTTATTATTTTTGACGTTTCTTAGAAAATAAAAGGAATGATCACATCTTCAGGTTTAAATATCAACTTTAATTTTTAAATATTTTTCATCTACACGAAAAATCCTTTAAAATAAATCCAAACACGACTTATTTTACTTATTAACTTTTCGAGTTATTTCGATTTTAAAATTTTTTGAAAAATCAAGATGGCCGAAAATTAATGATTCGTAAATATTTGATTAGATAATTAAAAAGCGTGTGAAATGAGCCCAAACTCGGCATATCTAGGTGTTATAACACCAGAGGTATCTCTACATTTATAAATTCAAGATGGCCGAAAACAAAACACTAATAAATAATGACAATTTTGATTTTAAAAGTGAATTTTATGATAAAGATGAGGTGTGATACATCAAATTGGGTTAAAATTTTCTGATCTTTACGAAACTCTTATTATTTTTGATGTTTCTTAAAAAATTGGAATGAATATTGTTGTTTTTCAATTATAAAATATTACTAAATCTCAATTTGCAATAAATTTTGTTTAACATTTCATTTTAAAAGAATACAAACACAAAATGTAAAAAATAAAGGAATGATAGAGACTTCCGGTTTAAATGTCAACTTTAATTTTTAAATATTCTTGATTTACACGAAAAATCATTTAAAATAAATCCAAACACGACTTATTTTACTTATTAACTTTCCGAGTTATTTCGATTTTAACACTTTTTATAAAATCCAAGATGGCCGACAACAAATGATTTGTAAATATTTCGTTAGATAATTAAAAAACGTGTGAAATGAGCCCAAACTTGACATATCTAGGTGGTAGAACACCCGAGATATCTATATTATTATAAATTCAAGATGGCGGAAAACAAAACACCAATAAATAATGACAATTTTGATTTTAAAAGTGAATTTTATGATAAAGATAAGGTGTGATACATCAAATTGGGTTAAAATATTCTGATCTTTACGAAAATCTTATTATTTTTGACGTTTCTTAAAAAATTGAAATGTATATTATTGTTTTTCAATTATAAAATATTACTAAATCTTAATTTACAATAAATTTGGTTTAACATTTCATTTTAAAAGAATACAAATACAAAATGTAAAAAATAAAGGAATGATGGAGACTTCCGGTTTATTTATCAACTTTAATTTTTGGATATTCTTGATCTACACCAAAAATCCTTTAAAATAAATCGAAACACGACTTATTTTACTTATTAACTTTTCGAGTTATTCCGATTTTAACATTTTTTGTAAAATCAAGATGACCGAAAATTAATGATTCGTATATATTTCGTTAGATAATTAAAAAACGTGTGAAATGAGCCCAAACTCGGCATATCTAGGTGTTATAACACCCGAGATATCTTTATTTTCATAAATTCAAGATGGCCGAAAACAAAACACTAATAAATAATGACAATTTTGATTTTAAAAGTGAATTTTATGATAAAGATGAGGTGTGATACATCAATTTGGGTTAAAATTTTCTAATCTTTACGAAAATCTTATTATTTTTGATGTTCCTTAAAAAATAAAAGGAATGATAATATCTTCAGGTTTAAATATCAATTTTAATTTTTAAATATTCTTCATCGACACGAAAAATCCTTTAAAATAAATCCAAACACGACTTACTTCACTTATTAACTTTCCGAGTTATTTCGATTTTAACACTTTTTATAAAATCCAAGATGGCCGAAAACAAATGATTCGTAAATATTTCGTTAGATAATTAAAAAACGTGTTAAATGAGCCCAAACTTGACATATCTAGGTGTTATAACACCCGAGATATCTCTACTTTTATAAATTCAAGATGGCCGAAAACAAAACACCAATAAATAATGACAATTTTGATTTTAAAAGTGAATTTTATGATAAAGATGAGGTGTGATACATCAAATTGGGTTAAAACTTTCTGATCTTTACGAAACTCTTATTAGTTTTGTTGTTTCTTAAAAAATAAAAGGAATGATCACATCTTCAGGTTTAAATATCAACTTTAATTTTTAAATATTCTTCATCTACACGAAAAATCCTTTAAAATGAATCCAAACACGACGTATTTTGCTTAATAACTTTCCGATTTGTTCCGATTTTAACATTTTTTGTAAAATCAAGATGGCCGAAAATTAATGATTCGTAAATATTTCGTTAGATAATTAAAAAACGTGTGAAATGAGCCCAAACTTGATATATCTAGGTGGTAGAACACCTGAGATATCTATATTTTTATAAAATCAAGATGGCCGAAAACAAAACACTAACTAATAAATAATGACAATTTTGATTTTAAAAGTGAATTTTATGATAAAGATGAGGTGTGATACATCAAATTGAGTTAAAATTTTCCGATCTTTACGAAAATCTTATTATTTTTGATGTTTCTTAAAGAATAAAAGGAATGATGATATCTTCAGATTTAAACATCAACTTTAATTTTTAAATATTCTTCATCTATACGAAAAATCCTTTAAAATGAATCCAAACACGACGTATTTTGCTTAATAACTTTCCGAATTATTTCGATTTTAATATTTTTTGTAAAATCAAGATGGCCGAAAATTAATGATTCGTAAATATTTCGTTAGATAATTAAAAAACGTGTTAAATGAGCCCAAACTTGACATATCTAGGTGTTATAACACCCGAGATATCTCTACTTTTATAAATTCAAGATGGCCGAAAACAAAACACCAATAAATAATGACAATTTTGATTTTAAAAGTGAATTTTATGATAAAGATGAGGTGTGATACATCAAATTGGGTTAAAACTTTCTGATCTTTACGAAACTCTTATTAGTTTTGTTGTTTCTTAAAAAATAAAAGGAATGATCACATCTTCAGGTTTAAATATCAACTTTAATTTTTAAATATTCTTCATCTACACGAAAAATCCTTTAAAATGAATCCAAACACGACGTATTTTGCTTAATAACTTTCCGATTTGTTCCGATTTTAACATTTTTTGTAAAATCAAGATGGCCGAAAATTAATGATTCGTAAATATTTCGTTAGATAATTAAAAAACGTGTGAAATGAGCCCAAACTTGATATATCTAGGTGGTAGAACACCTGAGATATCTATATTTTTATAAAATCAAGATGGCCGAAAACAAAACACTAACTAATAAATAATGACAATTTTGATTTTAAAAGTGAATTTTATGATAAAGATGAGGTGTGATACATCAAATTGAGTTAAAATTTTCCGATCTTTACGAAAATCTTATTATTTTTGATGTTTCTTAAAGAATAAAAGGAATGATGATATCTTCAGATTTAAACATCAACTTTAATTTTTAAATATTCTTCATCTATACGAAAAATCCTTTAAAATGAATCCAAACACGACGTATTTTGCTTAATAACTTTCCGAATTATTTCGATTTTAATATTTTTTGTAAAATCAAGATGGCCGAAAATTAATGATTCGTAAATATTTCGTTAGATAATTAAAAAACGTGTTAAATGAGCCCAAACTTGACATATCTAGGTGTTATAACACCCGAGATATCTCTACTTTTATAAATTCAAGATGGCCGAAAACAAAACACCAATAAATAATGACAATTTTGATTTTAAAAGTGAATTTTATGATAAAGATGAGGTGTGATACATCAAATTGGGTTAAAACTTTCTGATCTTTACGAAACTCTTATTAGTTTTGTTGTTTCTTAAAAAATAAAAGGAATGATCACATCTTCAGGTTTAAATATCAACTTTAATTTTTAAATATTCTTCATCTACACGAAAAATCCTTTAAAATGAATCCAAACACGACGTATTTTGCTTAATAACTTTCCGATTTGTTCCGATTTTAACATTTTTTGTAAAATCAAGATGGCCGAAAATTAATGATTCGTAAATATTTCGTTAGATAATTAAAAAACGTGTGAAATGAGCCCAAACTTGATATATCTAGGTGGTAGAACACCTGAGATATCTATATTTTTATAAAATCAAGATGGCCGAAAACAAAACACTAACTAATAAATAATGACAATTTTGATTTTAAAAGTGAATTTTATGATAAAGATGAGGTGTGATACATCAAATTGAGTTAAAATTTTCCGATCTTTACGAAAATCTTATTATTTTTGATGTTTCTTAAAGAATAAAAGGAATGATGATATCTTCAGATTTAAACATCAACTTTAATTTTTAAATATTCTTCATCTATACGAAAAATCCTTTAAAATGAATCCAAACACGACGTATTTTGCTTAATAACTTTCCGAATTATTTCGATTTTAATATTTTTTGTAAAATCAAGATGGCCGAAAATTAATGATTCGTAAATATTTCGTTAGATAATTAAAAAACGTGTTAAATGAGCCCAAACTTGACATATCTAGGTGTTATAACACCCGAGATATCTTTATTTTTATAAATTCAAGATGGCCGAAAACAAAACACCAATAAATAATGACAATTTTGATTTTAAAAGTGAATTTTATGATAAAGATAAAGTGTGATACATCAAATTGGGTTAAAATTTTCTGATCTTTACGAAACTCTTATTATTTTTGATGTTTCTTAAAAAATAAAAGGAATGATGATATCTTCAGGTTTAAATATCAACTTTAATTTTTAAATATTCTTCATTTACACGAAAAATCGACTTATTTTGCTTATTAACTTTCCGAGTTATTTCGATTTTAACACTTTTTATAAAATCCAAGATGGCCGAAATCAAATGATTCGTAAATATTTCGTTAGATAATTAAAAAACGTGTAAAATGAACCCAAACTTGACATATCTAGGTGGTAGAACACCCGAGATATATATGTTATTATATATTCAAGATGGCGAGAAACAAAACACTAATAAATAATGACAATTTTCATTTTAAAAGTGAATTTTATGATAAAGATAAGGTGTGATACATCAATTTGGGTTAAAATTTTCTGATCTTTACGAAAATCTTATTATTTTTGATGTTTCTTAAAAAATTGAAAAGAATATTATTGTTTTTCAATTATAAAATATTACTAAATCTTAATTTGCAATAAATTTTGTTTAACATTTGATTTTAAAAGAATACAAACACAAAATGTAAAAAATAAAGGAATGATGGAGACTTTCGGTTTATTTGTCAACTTTAATTTTTAAATATTCTTAATTTACACGAAAAATGCTTTAAAATAAATCGAAACACGACTTATTTTACTTATTAACTTTTCGAGTTATTTCGATTTTAACATTATTTATTAAATCCAAGATGTCCGAAAACAAATGAATTGTAAATATTTCGTTAGATAATTAAAAAACGTGTAAAATGAGCCCAAACTCGACATATCTAGGTGGTAGAACACCCGAGATATCTATATTTTTATAAAATCAAGATGGCCGAAAACAAAACACTAATAAATAATGACAACTGTGATTTTAAAAGTGAATTTTGTGATAAAGATAAGATGTGATACATCAAATTGAGTTAAAATTTTCTGATCTTTACGATAATCTTATTATTTTTGATGTTTCTTAAAAAATTGGAATGAATATTATTGCTTTTCAATTATAAAATATTACTAAATCTCAATTTGCAATAAATTTGGTTTAATTTTTCATTTTAAAAGAATACAAACACAAAATGTAAAAAATAAAGGAATGATGGAGACTTCCGGTTTATTTGTCAACTTTAATTGTTAAATATTCTTAATTTACACGAAAAATCCTTTAAAATAAGTCCAAACACGACTTATTTTACTTATTAACTTTTCGAGTTATTTCGATTTTAAATTTTTTTGTAAAATCAAGATGGCCGAAAATTA
This sequence comes from Onthophagus taurus, assembly GCF_000648695.1. Classification (NCBI taxonomy): domain Eukaryota; kingdom Metazoa; phylum Arthropoda; class Insecta; order Coleoptera; family Scarabaeidae; genus Onthophagus; species Onthophagus taurus. The sequence goes on from NW_019282589.1 coordinate 21,325, forward strand.
ATAATTCGTAAATATTTCATTAGATAATTAAAAAGCGTGTGAAATGAGCCCAAACTCGGCATATCTAGGTGTTATAACACCCGAGATATCTCTACTTTTATAAATTCAAGATGGCCGAAAACAAAACACCAATAAATAATGACAATTTTGATTTTAAAAGTGAATTTTATGATAAAGATGAGGTGTGATACATCAAATTGGGTTAAAACTTTCTGATCTTTACGAAACTCTTATTAGTTTTGTTGTTTCTTAAAAAATAAAAGGAATGATCACATCTTCAGGTTTAAATATCAACTTTAATTTTTAAATATTCTTCATCTACACGAAAAATCCTTTAAAATGAATCCAAACACGACGTATTTTGCTTAATAACTTTCCGATTTGTTCCGATTTTAACATTTTTTGTAAAATCAAGATGGCCGAAAATTAATGATTCGTAAATATTTCGTTAGATAATTAAAAAACGTGTGAAATGAGCCCAAACTTGATATATCTAGGTGGTAGAACACCTGAGATATCTATATTTTTATAAAATCAAGATGGCCGAAAACAAAACACTAACTAATAAATAATGACAATTTTGATTTTAAAAGTGAATTTTATGATAAAGATGAGGTGTGATACATCAAATTGAGTTAAAATTTTCCGATCTTTACGAAAATCTTATTATTTTTGATGTTTCTTAAAGAATAAAAGGAATGATGATATCTTCAGATTTAAACATCAACTTTAATTTTTAAATATTCTTCATCTATACGAAAAATCCTTTAAAATGAATCCAAACACGACGTATTTTGCTTAATAACTTTCCGAATTATTTCGATTTTAATATTTTTTGTAAAATCAAGATGGCCGAAAATTAATGATTCGTAAATATTTCGTTAGATAATTAAAAAACGTGTTAAATGAGCCCAAACTTGACATATCTAGGTGTTATAACACCCGAGATATCTTTATTTTTATAAATTCAAGATGGCCGAAAACAAAACACCAATAAATAATGACAATTTTGATTTTAAAAGTGAATTTTATGATAAAGATAAAGTGTGATACATCAAATTGGGTTAAAATTTTCTAATCTTTACGAAACTCTTATTATTTTTGATGTTTCTTAAAAAATAAAAGGAATGATGATATCTTCAGGTTTAAATATCAACTTTAATTTTTAAATATTCTTCATCTACACGAAAAATCGACTTATTTTGCTTATTAACTTTCCGAGTTATTTCGATTTTAACACTTTTTATAAAATCCAAGATGGCCGAAATCAAATGATTCGTAAATATTTCGTTAGATAATTAAAAAACGTGTGAAATGAGCCCAAACTCGGCATATCTAAGTGTTATAACACCCGAAATATATTTATTTTCGTAAATTCAAGATGGCCGAAAACAAAACACTAATAAATAATGACAATTTTGATTTTAAAAGTGAATTTTATGATAAAGATGAGGTGTGATACATCAAATTGGGTTAAAATTTTCTGATCTTTACGATAATCTTATTATTTTTGATGTTTCTTAAAAAATTGAAATGAATATTGTTGTTTTTTAATTATAAAATATTACTAAATCTCAATTTGCAATAAATTTGATTTAATTTTTCATTTTAAAAGAATACAAACAAAAAATGTAAAAAATAAAGGAATGATGCAGACTTCCGGTTTATTTCTCAACTTTAATTTTTGAATATTCTTAATCTACACGAAAAATCCTTTAAAATAAATCCAAACACGACTTATTTTACTTATTAACTTTTCGAGTTATTTCGATTTTAACATTATTTATTAAATCCAAGATGGCCGAAAACAAATGATTTGTAAATATTTCGTTAGATAATTAAAAAACTTGTGAAATGAGCCCAAACTCGGCATATCTAGGTGTTATAACACCCGAAATATCTTTATTTTAATAAATTCAAGATGGCCGAAAACAAAACACTAATAAATAATGACAATTGTGTTTTAAAAAGTGAATTTCATGATAAAGATAAGGTGTGATACATCAAATTGGGTTAAAATTTTCTGATCTTTACGAAAATCTTATTATTTTTGATGTTTCTTAAAAAATAAAGGAATGATGGAGGCTTCCGGTTTAAATGTAACCTTAATTTTTAAATATTCTTAATCTACACAAAAAATTCTTCAAAATGATTCTAAAGGCGACTTATTTTGCGTAATAATTTTGCGACTTATTTCAATTTTAACATGTTTTATTAAATCCAAGATGGCCGAAAACAAAACACCAATTAATAATGACAAATATGGTTTTAAAAGCTAATTTTGTGATAAAAATGAGGTGCGATACATCAAATTGGGTTAAAATTTTCTGATTTTTACGAAAATTTTATTATTTATGACCTTTTTGATTATTTTTTTTTTAATTAGTGAGAAGTTAATTACATTCCTATTTCGAGGTAATCACAAAGACAAAGGTTTCTTCTTTTTTATTTGCTAAATTATTAAAATTAAATTTCAATTATCGGATTTTTAGAGTTAATTTTTTATGCAAATTAATTCAATTCGTTTATAATCAATAATATCAGATTTTTTAGTAATTAACTTGAATTTGTAACAATTAAAATTTCCCGCTTTGAGTGAACCAAAAAGAAGTGATACCAACCATCTTGAATCTCAAAGTATAATAATAGAATTAAATTATATTTATTTAATTTTAATTAAAACTAGATTGATGTAGCAAAATTAATTAATAAAATCATTATAATTTGATGATTTATATAAATTAATTCTTTTTGTTAATGGTTAATACCAACTTTAATAATTGACAAATAAACTTACTAAATTTGACGTTTCCGAGATGGTCCGATTTTGACACATAAAACTCTAGAAAAATAGTAAAGAGTATTTCGCGAAACTTGTAAAAACACGACTGCGAAATGGCTTCGGTCAATGCTCGTGGCGTTTCGCGAGTTTTGCAAAAGATAGACAATTCGATTAAAAACGGGGAATTCTACGAGGCTCACCAAATGTACCGAATGTTATACTTTAGGTAACTAAAATCACAACGAAAAATTAATTTCGAGAACATTCCACGCACATTTTCTTTCGTTTATTGCAGATATTTGGGCCAAGAGAAGTATTTAGAATTATTGGATATGTTGTATAATGGAGCTATGTCGTTTTTAGATCACAACCAGGTTAGAAAAATATAAATAAGTTAATAAATAAACGTAATTCAATTAAAAAATGTGTTTTTTAAGGATATTAGTGGAGCTGATTTAGGTACTTTACTAGTGGACGTTTTGGTTCAATCCGGGAATAAAGATTACACATCGTGGACACCGAAACTATGTAAAATTTTCGCGAAAATTAATCCAATAACGCCCGAAAGAGACACTTTTATTATTAAAACCATAAGATGGTCTTCCTTAGATGGTAAATTTGGACACCCATTTCTTCATCAAGTAAGAAAAATTAATAATAAATTTTCTTTTTTTGTAAAGTGAGGTTATGTTAAATTTTCTTTTAAAGTTGGGTTATGTTGCAAAATTAAATTAATTAGATGTATAAGAAGAAGATAGATGTGAGAATATGAATAGTGGATGTTGTAAAAGATAAATAATTTATAAAAATTATGAGAAAAGCCAATGAGGTGGACTAAAAAGTCTACTTGGAGGGGCAAAACAGTGATTTTTGTAACAAAACGATATGATTTTCCCCCTTCACTCATTCTCAGCAGAAAATTTCATACAAAAGTTGTTCTAAATTAAATTCTAAAACTATTTTCTCAATAAAAAAATTATATAAAGATATATATATAAAAATATTTTTGAGGTTATATCCTTATTGTTGATTTAATCAAAAAAAATTGTTGACAAAGTTTGTTTAGAATTGTTTAAAGAACAATTTTTGTTAACACAATTTTTTTCTAACTTGAAATTTTAATTTACCACTGAACAGTATGCTACAAAAATTAATATTTTTGAGGTTATATCCTTAATTATTGATTAAATCAAAAAAAATTGTTGACAAAGTTTGTTTAGAATTGTTTCAGGAACAATTTTTGTTAACACAATTTTTTTCTAACTTGAAATTTTAATTTCCCACTGAACAGTATGCTGTTCTTTTAATCAAGATTTTCTGAGAACGAGTGGAGGGGGGAAAGCGATTTG
>NW_019282589.1:26536-39354 GCF_000648695.1 Onthophagus taurus
AAAAAATGTTGTTAACAAAATTTGTTTAGAATTACTTCAGGAACAGTGTTTGTTAATAAAATTTTTTGCTAACTTGAAATTTTAATTTCCCTCTGAATAGTATGCTATCAAAATTAATTATCTCAACAATTATTGTTTTTATTAAAAAATGTTTTAAATAAAATTTGTTTCAATTTCGATTTTGAATCAATTATCTTAATAAAATTTTTTTACATCTCTATTAATTAAACATCTAAGTTAATTATTATGTATAAACACGGAAAAATTATTATTTTGATTTTATCTCCTTAATTATTGATTAAATCAAAAAAAGTGTTGACAAACTTTGTTTAGAATTGTTTAAGGAACAATTTTTGTTAACACAATAAGTATGCTGTTCTTTTAATCAAGATTTTGTGAGAACGAGGGAAAACGTATCGTTTTGTTACAAAAGTTCCGTGCCCTTGTCATGAATCACAATAATTTTTTATTTAAATGATATTTGGAATAAATTCTTTCATATGTATAGTATGTAGGATTAGGTTGTTAAGTTAAAATCACATGTTTTAAAAGTGACAAAGTAAAATACCATAAAATGGGGTTAAAGCAACACTTTTGAACATTCAAAGGCTCTTAAAATTAACAACAAAATCAATTTCACTTTAACAACTATTAGAAAAGTCTGGTCTATGGTTGTACTAAAGAGTTTTTTTTTAATAATTGCAATATTTAGTTAAAATATTGCAAACATAGGAACTGCACCCAACTCTTTTTTTACACAGTAATACGTTCCTTAGAAAACTGTTTTTTTTTTGTAGTTGTGAAGTCGGTTATTTGGTTTCTCAATATGCTTATATAAGCATAGCACAGCTACACATGACTTAAGACTACATTGAAATTTCAATGCACGCTCCATGTCAGAAAATGTTGTTCCATACTTGTAGCAAATTTCAAGCCATAACGAATTAAATCAGCTTCACTTCATCTTCAATCTTGTCATTATCGATTTCTTTATTTTCACAAATTGTCATAAATTCGATCAAATCATCTTCATCCAACCCAACGGGGTTTCTCGCATCAATTCATCAATATCACCCGTTTGAATGTTGTTAAAACCGTTGCCACCAATTGTATTTGATAGAGTTATAATTTCAGAACACACAGCTGATTTTTCTACTACAAAACATCCACTTTTGACGCATGCTGGCAATGTTTTTTTACAACAAGCATTTAAGGTTGATTGGCGCAATTGTTTAATGGCAACAGAAGCAAGTGTACATTTTAAATGTTGCTGTAATGCCCTGATCGAGTGGTTGAATCAGCGAGGTAGTATTAGGCGGTAAAAATAGCAATTGAATATTTGGATGATCCAACACTGAGTGGCTGGGCGCATTGTCAACGAGCAAAAGTATTTTGAATTCCAAACCTTTTTCTTCTATATATTTCTGGACTTCAGGAACAAAGCAGTTGTTGAATCAATTTGTAAACAGATCAGCTTTTTATTCGCCATGAAATGGTTTCTGTAAGACGCTATCAAAATTAGAATTAAAATTTTTTTTTTTGGATTCGTGCTATAACAAAAAATTCGTGTAAAAAAATGTATTGGTGAACCGTGTTATTTCAAAATCGCGTTAAAAAAGACCGTGTAAAAAGAGAGTTGGGTGTATTCTAAAAATCTAATTGCAAAAAATTAAAACAAAACAGTCTTCTTGTTTCTTAATAGGTCTTAAATTCTGAATAAAGGACTACGTACCTTTTATGGGAAAACAGAGCAACCTTTTCTGCTCAGCATTGACTGGTTTCATTTTTCCCACAACTTGATTATAGCAAAAATATGCAATATCTGGAACAGGAATTGTAACAATCCCAATACGATATATAAAATCTCTGGTTGCAGTTTCGTCTAGTTTTCTTCTCTTTGCTTGTAATTGATCATCACACTAATTACTAACAGAACTTTTGCTGTTATCATTTTCGATTATTAATTAAAGTATCCTCTTTTTAATGCAACAAGCCGTTTTAAAAAATCATTTTTAGTTTTTGAGAAATAAATTTTTGAAATGATCGAATTTTGCAATTTTCGCCGATTAAGTTTTAAAAATTCGTATAAAATCCAGTTCTTGGAATATGAGTATGAAAATTTCCCAAAGTGTTAATAAAAGTGTCCTCTTTGCAATGAATCAGCCCGTTTTGAAAAATAACTTTTAGTTTTTGAGAAAACAATATTTGAAGTTTTGATAAAATTTTCGTTGTTGCAATTTTCATCGATAACTTTCAAAATTCACTACAAAATTCATTTCTTGAAGGATCCTTGTGGAAATATCATAAATTATTAATTAAAGTATCCCAGAGATATGGCATACCTAGGTCTACTATTGAATTCAAATTAACTCTTTGTGTCTGGTACTTTAAAGTACCGGTAGTTTTAAACACTCATTTTATACTGTACAGGGTGTCCCAATTTCGATGTCCGCATAGGCTATCTCCGAAACTAAAAGAGATAGAAAAAAAGTAGCTTACATGTCATGATCTCGTTTTTCGAGAAAATGCTAATGCCGAAAACTCCGAACAGCTATCGTATTTTGTTTTCGCCCCATCGGCAAAAACTGAACATTTTGCGAAAACAACATTCGCAAATATCTCACTTATTATCAAAGATGGAGTATTATAAATAAAACATTATATGGGCTACTTTTACTTAATAGTGCTATCGTAAAACCATCAAGTGCAATTATCTTGGTTATTATTATAGGTGGAGTATTATAACTAAGACATTATATGGACACTTTTTTACAGAGAATTTCATGACGTAGTCAAAAAAATTTTTTCTGTTTTGGATTTTGAGAAATCATGACNAGAAATTAAATTTACAGTTTCCTGTAAATTATAACTAAAAATTAAAAAAAAACATATTTCTGATATTTGAAACAAATACATTTGTTGAACTATTTAATTTATATTTGTTTTACACAAAACTTGGGATAGATTGCATTATTTCACATTTTTTTATTAATATTTAATATTATTATTAAATGACTTAATAAATTATTGATAGATGGCGCTCATATAATTTTTTTTAAATTCTAATAAACAGCAACATTTCTTTGTATTCAAAAATTTCGTGAAGTGTCAAATTAAAAATCCTGTTTTTTAAGATTGATTACGAAAAGTTTAACAGTTTAACAATTTTTACCGTAATTTACAGGAAACTGTAAATTTAATTTCTTTGACGACTCTAAAAAAAGTTTATTTTTTAGCTTTATTTTAAAACAATATGAGGCTGAATAAGGTTAACTTTGTTCTCAATCTATATAGCGCCATTAAATAACATATTTAAGCACAGCAAAGTACATTTTTATGCAGATGATACACAAATATACATACAGTGTGTTAATTAATTATCGTACCCGACGTCATCACTGCAAGTACGCAACCAAATACGCAAATCGCGTATTGCAATACCAATACTGTGATATTGGTTGCATAGTATGTTATTTTTTTATTTTATATTTCTATTGTATTTAGTAAAATTGATGATTTGTTACATTAAATTTAATTTTTAGAGTATAGCTCAAGTATATTGGAACGAAAAAAATTATATACAAGCAAGACATCATTATTTACATTCAAAGGATGGCCAAGGATGCGCTCGCCTTTTAATCGAATTCCAAAGAACGCAAGGATTCCGTTGCGAAGCAGATTTGTTTATAGCTCAAGTCGTGTTACAATACCTTTGTTTAAGCAATAAATCGACTGCGAATCAAACGTTTGCAAGCTACACTCAACAACATCCGAGTATCAAGAAAAACGGTCCGCCCTATTTATTACCTTTATTAAATTTTTTGTGGTTTTTACTACAAGCGATAGAAAGGTACTTTTTTAAACAACCCAATTGGTTTTTTTAAACAACTAATTTTGTTTTTAGCCGAAAAATGACGTCATTTACTGTTTTGTGTCAACAATACGAACCGTCGATAAAACGGGATCCGTGTTACGTTCAATATTTAGATAAAATCGGACAGATTTTTTTCGGATTAAAACCACCTCCACAAACGGGAAAAGCATTCTTTGACAATTTCATTCAGTCATTTTTAAACGCTGAGGATGATAGTGAAGATGAAGTCACCCTGCCATCGTCTAGTAGACAGATAATCGAATCAACAGATTTGGATTAATTTAGTAATAATAAAAAAATAAAATAAAAAGAGAATTAAACAGTCCTATTTTTAAGTAAGAAAGCAAAAAATGAGGTGAAATGACAAGAAGAGAGGAAAAACTTGAAGATATTTGTACATAACCTGAAAATTAACGATTTTTTTTTCATCATCACCTATTAAGGGAGAGTTTTTTGTTTTTAATTAATTTTTTTAAGTGACAAATCGTCACATTTTAATTAAAAAATAATTAATTTTTTTCTTTGGTAAGTTTTAGTTGAATTATTTTGATTTGAGTAGAAAAAAATTGTTTATTTTATTATATTATGTAATAAAAATAAATTAACAACCTTTAATTAATTAAAATTATTTAAAAAAAAATTTTTTTAATCAAATTCGGTTGATGTATGCAACTCATTTAATTTGAGTGTTAATTGGGTTGCCTATTATTAATTATTAAACTTATTTTAAATAAATAAAGAGCACATGGATTAAATTTTTTTAGTTATTACATTAAATTAAAGTGTTTAATATCACAACATATCATTAAGTGCTCTCATTGGCTAACAGATTTGTTTATCTGTCAAATAAATATAAAAAGTGTCAATCAAAATGTCAACTTTTATCATACTTTTACTCAATATCAAATTTTCCAAGAAATTAATTTTGCTATCATGTGTGTCTTTTTATAAAATATTACTAAATCGCAATTTTGCAATAAATTTGATTTAACATTTCATTTTAAAAGAATACAAGCACAAAATCTAAAAAATAAAGGAATGATGAGGACTTCCGGTTTAAATGTCAACTTTAATTTTTAAATATTTTTGATCTACATGAAAAATCCTTTAAAATAAATCCAAATACGACTTATTTTGCTTATTAACTTTCCGAGTTATTTCGATTTTCACTTTTTATAAAATCCAAAATGGCCGAAAACAAATGATTCATAAATAGTTTATTAGATAATTAAAAAACGTGTAAAATGAGCCCAAACTTGACATATCTAGGTGTTATAACACCCGAGATATCGTTATTTTTATAAAATCAAGATGGCCGAAAACAAAACACTAATAAATAATGTCAATTTTGATTTTAGAAGTGAATTTTGTGATAAATATAGGGTGTGATACATCAAATTGGGTTAAAATTTTCTAAAATTTACGAAAATCTTATTATTTTTGACGTTTCTTAAAAAATAAAAGGAATGATCACATCTTCAGGTTTAAATATCTACTTTAATTTTTAAATATTCTTCATCTACACGAAAAATCGACTTATTTTTCTTATTAACTTTCCAAGTTATTTGGATTTTAACACTTTTTATAAAATCCAAGATGGCCGAAAACAAATGATTCATAAATAGTTTATTAGATAATTAAAAAACGTGTAAAATGAGCCCAAACTCGGCATATCTAGGTGTTATAACACCCGAGATATCATTATTTTTATAAATTCAAGATGGCCGAAAACAAAACACTAATAAATAATGACAAATATGATTTTAAAAGTGAATTTTGTGATAAATATACGGTGTGATACATCAAATTGGGTTAAAATTTTCTGAAATTTACGAAAATCTTATTATTTTTGCCGTTTCTTAAAAAATAAAAGGAATGATCACATCTTCAGGTTTAAATATCAACTTTAATTTTTAAATATTCTTCATCTACACGAAAAATCGACTTATTTTGCTTATTAACTTTCCGAGTTATTTCGATTTTAACTCTTTTTCTAAAATCCAAGATGGCCGAAATCAAATGATTCGTAAATATTTCGTTAGATAATTAAAAAACGTGTAAAATGAGCCCAAACTTGACATATCTAGGTGGTAGAACACCCGAGATATCTTTATTTTTATAAATTCAAGATGGCCGAAAACAAAACACTAATAAGTAATGACAAATATGACTTTAAAAGTGAATTTTGTGATAAAGATACTGTGTGATACATCAAATTGGGTTAAAATTTTCTGATCTTTACGAAAATGTAGGTTATTTTAACCTAAAAAATTGTTTATTTAATGATGTTTAGAGAAAACACAATATTTGCGTTAAAAAATAGATTTGTAGAAAAAAAGAAAACACATTTTTAGATATAAATAATATATTTACAAAAAGGTACAAAAAANATAAATAATGACAAATATGACTTTAAAAGTGAATTTTGTGATAAATATAGGGTGTGATACATCAAATTGGGTTAAAATTTTCTGATCTTTACGAAAATCGTATTATTTTTGATGTTTCTTAAAAAATAAAGAAATAATCACATCTTAAGGTTTAAATATCTACTTTAATTTTTAAATATTCTTCATTTACACGAAAAATCGACTTATTTTGCTTATTAACTTTCCGAATTATTCCGATTTTAACACTTTTTATAAAATTCAAGATGGCCGAAAACAAATGATTCGTAAATATTTCGTTAGATAATTAAAAAACGTGTGAAATGAGCCCAAACTTGACATATCTAGGTGGTAGAACACCCGAGATATCTTTATTTTTATAAATTCAAGATGGCCGAAAACAAAACACTAATAAATAATGACAAATATTACTTTAAAAGTGAATTTTGTGATAAATATAGGGTGTGATACATCAAATTGGGTTAAAATTTTCTGATCTTTACGAAAATGTAGGTTATTTTAACCTAAAAAATTGTTTATTTAGTGATGTTTAGAGAAAACACAATATTTGCGTTAAAAAATAGATTTGTAGAAAAAAAAGAAAACATTTTTAGATATAAATAATATATTTACAAAAAGGTACAAAAAAATCTTGTAATATTAACTAATAAATCTAATGACTAGTTTTTTCTTAAAAACGGGTACATTAATTAATTTATTGTCACAATTCGGTTGTGATTTCATCTTGGGGCCGAAACCCTAGCTGGCAAAAATCGTCGTCGAAATAATACGGATTATTTAAATATTCTTTACTATTTTTCCATTGAGCCGGGTTGAACTGCGAATTTTGTATAATATTGTACTCGAATTTCCATTGCGGATTCAAAAAATTCGTCCCATCAAAACTTTTTTTACCATTATTCGAAGTTAAATTATTTAAACTTAAATTATTTAAACTCAAATTCGAACCTGGCGCCCTCTCCGGTTTAAAAGTAGACATATTGGTACTTCCCCTCGCAACGTAATCGTTATTTTCATTACTACTTGTTAAAACAGATGGCGCTTCTTGTAAAAAATTAATTAATTGCGCGACTTGGGGTTGATTTGAAATATCACTCATTCTTTTATAACGTTTTAAAGCTTGTTCAGCCCAAGTTAATAAATGTTCCCAATCATCAGGGATCGCGATTTTTTGTATTGGCCGATTTAGAAGCAACAAAATTTTGGCTAAATCTCTTAAAACGGGGCGATAAACCGCGGTTGCTGATAAATCACCCATTGAATTAATCGAATCTTGTTTAATCGTCTCTCTTAATTGTTTTCGAGTATCATTTAGCATTTGTAAGTAAGTTTTGGTGTAAGGTCTTAATAATTCGAGTTGTTTTAAAAAATCTTTCCGCTCCGGGGTTGATGTTGAGTCATCAACGTCGGAGTTTGTTTCACTTTGTTGTTCTTTCATGATTTTTTTTCTTTGGTATTGTAAATAAAGAATTCCCGAACCGATTATAAAAAAACATATAAAAGATCCGCAGAATATCCCTGCTAAAATCGTTAAAGCGTAATTCGATATTAAATTCTCGACAGGCACGCATATTCTTCCCATTAAATCCAATTTTGTACTCCATTCTTCTTTGTATCCGAACGGGCAGGTTAATACGCATTTCCTACTCGGGTACAGTATTAGATCCGGACATTTCATGCAACCATTTAAATTGCATTTTAAGCAGGACGGATCAGAACTAGAGCATCCTGTAACAAAAAAATAAATAAATAAAACATAACAGAAATAAAAATTCGAATCGAGATGTTTTAATTATGATTGAGTCATTATTGGCCTTGAAATTNGCCGAAAACAAAACACTAATAAATAATGACAAATATGACTTTAAAAGTAAATTTTGTGATAAATATAGGGTGTGATACATCAAATTGGGTTAAAATTTTTTGATGTTTACGAAAATCGTATTATTTTTGACGTTTCTTAAAAAATAAAGGAATAATCACATCTTCAGGTTTAAATATCTACTTTATTTTTTAAATATTTTTCATCTACACGAAAAAACGACTTATTTTGCTTATTAACTTTCCGAGTTATTTCGATTTTAACACTTTTTATAAAATTCAAGATGGCCGAAAACAAATGATTCGTAAATATTTCGTTAGATAATTAAAAAACGTGTAAAATGAGCCCAAACTTGACATATCTAGGTGGTAGAACACCCGAGATATCTTTATTTTTATAAATTCAAGATGGCCGAAAACAAAACACTAATAAATAATGNGGACATTTCATGCAACCATTTAAATTGCATTTTAAGCAGGACGGATCAGAACTAGAGCATCCTGTAACAAAAAAATAAATAAATAAAACATAACAGAAATAAAAATTCGAATCGAGATGTTTTAATTATGATTGAGTCATTATTGGCCTTGAAATTTATTCAATTTTATTCAATTAAACAACTAATTAAGTTACAGAAATGTTTTGAGATGAGTTAAAACTTTAAAGCAGAAACAAAGACAATTTTTGTTTTTAGACTTTAACGAGTCATCAAACTTTCTAATTTTTATATTTTTTTCGATATTTATGCATCTGGGAGTAAAAGAGCAAGAGAGCAATATTGGTAGCAATAAAATTTACTACAACTTTGGTTCCAAAAGTTTTTTTGTAATACTACTAAATTAACAACTAGTAAAATAACGAAAGTCATCAAATTTTCATATTTTTCTCGATATCTATGCATCTGGGAGCAAAAGAGCAAGAGAGCAATATTGCTAGCAATAGAAATTGCTACAACTTTCGTTCCAAACATTTTTTTGTAATATGCTCCGTTTCCCGAATATTACCATTAANAAACTTGACATATCTAGGTGGTAGAACACCCGAGATATCTTTATTTTTATAAATTCAAGATGGCCGAAAACAAAACACTAATAAATAATGACAAATATGACTTTAAAAGTAAATTTTGTGATAAATATAGGGTGTGATACATCAAATTGGGTTGAAATTTTCTGATCTTTACGAAAATCGTATTATTTTTGACGTTTCTTAAAAAATAAAGGAATAATCACATCTTCAGGTTTAAATATCTACTTTAATTTTTAAATATTCTTCATCTACACGAAAAATCGACTTATTTTGCTTATTAACTTTCCGAGTTATTTCGATTTTAACTCTTTTTATAAAATTCAAGATGGCCGAAAACAAATGATTCGTAAATATTTCGTTAGATAATTAAAAAACGTGTTAAATGAGCCCAAATTTGACATATCTAGGTGGTAGAACACCCGAGATATCTTTATTTTTATAAATTCAAGATGGCCGAAAACAAAACACTAATAAATAATGACAAATATTACTTTAAAAGTGAATTTTGTGATAAATATAGGGTGTGATACATCAAATTGGGTTAAAATTTTCTGATCTTTACGAAAATCTTAATATTTTTGATGTTTCTTAAAAAATAAAGGAATAATCACATCTTCAGGTTTAAATATCTACTTTAATTTTTAAATATTCTTCATCTACACGAAAAATCTACTTATTTTGCTTATTAACTTTCCGAGTTATTTCGATTTTAACTCTTTTTANAACAACGAAATTCATCAAATTTTCATATTTTCATATTTTTCTCGATATCTATGCATCTGAGAGCAAAAGAGCAAGAGAGCAATATTGCTAGCAATAAAATTTGCTATAACTTTCGCTTCAAAAATTTTTTTGTAACATGCTCCGTTTCCCAAAAATTACCATTAACTAATAAAACAACGAAAATCATCAAATTTTCATATTTTTCTCGATATCTATGCATCTGGGAACAAAAGAGCAAGAGAGCAATATTGGTAGCAATAACATTTGTTACAACTTTCGTTCCAAACATTTTTTTGTAATATGCTCCGTTTCCCGAATATTACCATTAACAACTAGTAATACAACGAAAATCATCAAATTTTCCAATTTTCATATTTTTCTCGATATCTATGCATCTGGGAACAAAAGAGCAAGAGAGCAATATTAGTAGCAATAAAATTTGCTACAACTTTCGTTCCAAAAAATTTTTTGTAACATGCTCCGTTTCCCGAGTATTACCATCTATTACCGACTGCCGAACGGGCAGGTTAACCCTTTCTCGACTCCTGGTACACATATATTATGTACCACTAAGTTTTATGTAATTCCTATATCTCCCAAAAAAGAAATCGTCGCGAAAGGGTTAAAACGGATTTCCTACTCGGGTACAATATCAGATCCGGACATTTCATGCAACCATTTAAATAGCATTTTAAGCAGGACGGATCAGAACTAGAACAACATCCTGTAATAAAAAATAAATAAATAAAACAAAACGTAAATAAAGATTCGAATCGAGATGTTTTAATTATTTGGCTGAGTCATTTTCGGCCTTGAAATTTATTCAATTTTATTCAATTACCCGACTAATTAAGTCACAGAAAAGTTTTGAGATGAGTTAAAACTCTAAAATAGAAACAAAGATAATTTTTGTTTTTATTTTTAGACCTTAAGTAACAAAAAGCCGGGATTAAGTGGTGGGATGCGGGTGAAAAGCGATAAAGCAAGCATAAGGGTGATTATAAAGGCCGGAAGTAACCGAAATGATCTCGTTATTCTTAGAACAGGAAACGAGATTAATTGTTTAGTTAGTCTAGGTTAGTAGAGAATATACAAATACATAGTAATAAAAGTAGGCGAAGAAATTGATGGAAATTGTAACGCTTTTAATAAATTAATCGACGATTTCTACAACAACTCGGTAAATTGGATGAAATTAAACGATTCAACTTTCTTTCTGTTTCCAATTTAAAACGATATCTTATCGAAATTAAAATAAAAAGAATAATTCCAAGAATTCTTATTGTTATTTTTATTATTGAGCGATAAATTTCCAGTTAAAACAATTAATCAATAAAACTGTATTCGATTCACCGTATTCGTATTCACAAACGTTTCGAGTAAATAGAAAATAAAGTTGTTGGGTTGGGAAATATGCGCGCCATATGTTGAGGAAGAAACAAAGTTGTAAAGGAAATAAACAGGGACCGAACGGAAGGTTTAAAATTGATTTAGAAACAACACGCTTTAAGAATTGGGGAAAGCAAAAAGGACTTCGTTCCGGATTTTAAAACGGAATGAATGAATATCTGTTGCTCAACGAACCGTATTGCGCGAAACACTTTCTAAGCAAGACGTTTTAAAACGACGTGGGCGTCATTTTTTGTTGTTGTTTCAAATATGAAACGTGGCGAAAACTATTTCTTAAATTAATCTCAATTTATCAATAATTTTTTGTAATTTATAGACTTTTACAATTTTAGAGCTGTCAAATTCAAATTTATTGCCAACTTAATCTAATAGTTTCGGCCATCTTGGTTTTATCGGTTAGTCCGCTTTGCAAATTTAGTAATTAAAACTAAAATGTTTCATTTCCTCTTATTCGCCTTAAATGCCTTATTTCTGCAGCTTTTACTTTGCTTATCTTGCATTATCCATACATCAATGTTGTCACATATATGCTTTATACAGGTGAACATAAAATTACAATCTACAATGGACGGTAGAAGAACATGGGAAAAAGAGAATTAGCCCAAAGCATAAAAGAACAAAATGGTGGAGTGAGGAGGGAAAGCAGAAAGGCAAAGAAAAGAAGAGGGTATGAAAGAGGAATTTCCAAACGAAAAAAGAAAAAGATAGATAAAAGCTACATAAAGAGGAGAAACGAAGCAAAAAAGAGTAGTCAGAGAAGCAAAGAATGGTTAATGGCAAGACTTCGGCAAAGAAATAGAAGGAAAGCTTAAAGACAACACAAACATAAGAAAAAGATCTGGACGACGAAATAAATATTACGAAGATAAGTTTTAAGGTAGGAAAAGTAGGTGCAGAGAGGGCAAATACAATACAAAAACTTCTGGAGGAAGAGTGCTTACGCAAAATATACTCTCTTTGTTAAATATACAGGATGTTCCTGTAAGTCAGAAGATAACGTAAGAAATTTTTCTTAGTAACATAAAATTTGGTAAATAGTGCAATTTTATCATGAAAAATCGTTTAAGATCGCTTTTGAAAACATGCAAAAAAGGGATCAATTCTATACAGAGTGTTCACAAAAGTTATTTCCTTAAAACTTTTATGTTATGCCATAAACTCTTAAATTTTACAACAAATTTTAAGCGACCTCGGCTTAAGTTGAAAATGAAAATGTATAACATTGCCTGATTAAGCCAAAATTAGTAAAAATACAAGCACTGCCTCGGTCGCAAGCGACCTCGGCCTAAGTTGGAAATGAAAATGTATAACATTGCCTGATTAAGCCAAAATTAGCAAAAATGCAAGGACTGCCTCGGCCGCAAGCGACCTCGACTCAACTTAAAAAAGAAATTGTATGATAACGCCTGTTAAACCAATATTATTGAACATATACTGACTGGCTCGGTCGCAAGCGACCTCGGCTTAACTTGGAAATGAAAATGTATAACATTGCCTGATTAAGCCAAAATTAGCAAAAATACAAGGACTGCCTCGGCCGCAAGCGACCTCG
>NW_019282589.1:39813-50722 GCF_000648695.1 Onthophagus taurus
TAATAATAATAATAATAATAATAGATATTTATTAACCCCATTATATGCAAAATGAATTACAAAAAAGAACCTACAAAATAAAAAACAACAATAAAAAAGTAACGTAATCGAACAAAATATCAATTAAACTAAATTTGGAGCTAAAAAGGACCAAGTCAGTTAAGCAAGAATGCTAAACTGTTTTTCATTGGCCCTTGAATATAAAAAAAAAATATATAATACATCATAATGATGAATCGAAACCCAACCCAGCACCAAGTCAATTGCCACAGTGTCAACTCAGAAAATTGTAATTTAACGAATTAAAATGAAAAACAAAAGGTGAAATCATAAATCATAAAAAAAAGTATTAATGATATTAACGATGACTCATTTCCTCCTGCTGCATCCACAGCTCCACTTTAAGTTTTCTCTTGAATCCGCGCTCATTCTCCAGCCTCATCGGAATAGGAATGTTGTTATAAATGTTAGGCACACAGTAAGAAAAAGCTCGCTCAAACAATTTAAGCCGGTGCTTTGGTATTGTTAACGTATACCTGTGTCTAACATTTATATTATGAACATCAGTACGATAACTAATTTTGTTATATAAATAAGGAGGAGTCTTATAAATAAGTATTTTATGATATAAACAAGCACAGTGTAAAATTCTCCGTCGTGACATATCTAGCCAACCGACCCAAGCAAGCGAGTGAGATATTCTCTCCCGTCTTCTGATCCCAAATATAAAACGAAGGCAAGAGTTCTGTACCCGTTGAATTCGAATTCTGTCCGCAGCATCAATACAAGAATGGTAAAGCGGATCCCCGTAGTTAAAGATGGATAACACAAGTGCTTCGCACAAATGTATTCTTAATTTTTGATGTAAAAGGTTTTTGTTGGAATACAATAACTTGAGGGTGGAATAAGCCCGCTGAAGAAGACCTCTGACATGATTTCTAAATCGCAAATCAGAGTCCAGCGTAACACCTAAATTACGTACTACATCTGAAAGTTGAAGTCGTTGGTTATTAACAAATATATTTAAGGACTGCCTAACGTTATTCGCCGGCAACCCTCCTCCAAAGACGATAACAGAGGATTTTGATGCATTTATAGATAGACAATGACGCCTGGTGTTCTGAAGCAATAATTCAAGATCAGAATTAATTCGAAATTCGGACATACCCAAGTCCCTCCCATCAAAACCGAGGTATATTTGAGTATCATCAGCATACATGTGGGTTTTGCAATGCTTTAGATTGGAACAGAGATTAATGGTGTAAATTAGGTATAATATTGGTCCCAAGATTGATCATTCTCTTCTGAATCAGCAAATCTTGAATAATATTTGTGTTACCATTGGATTGTATAGAAAGCGATTAAAACGTCAGCTCTTGAAGGTGTTATTATATTAACTTCTTCCTCATCGTGTTCTTCACCTTCTTCTTTTTCTTCGGTTTCTTGGTCTACATTCACTACTGCTAACTCTATATATACTGCTCTGTAGTCTTCATCGCACCATCAACGCTGACGTAATCATTAAAACTAACCTGTATCAGTTGAACTGATAAGATTTGTTGATAATTTACCCATTCTACATCAGCAAATTCAGCGTATCAATGAGTAAAGCATATAAGTAAAAAGCTACTACAAGCTACTATAGCTTGTGAAATATTCCATTTTGGCTTTTCTTGGTTTGATTCTATTGTCAAAATTGTTGCTCTAATAAGTCGTGCACGATATTGTTTCTTCATAGCCGCAATGCCTTGATCAAGAGGTTGCAGTGCACTTGTTGTATTAGCCGAAAAAATGAACGACCTTAATATTGTGTAAATCAATTCCTATAACGTTTTGTGCTGAATAATTGTCCATTGTTAACAACACTTTTCTGTTTAGAGCTGCCATGTTGCGTTGAAAACGAAGAAGCCATTCTCGAAATGCTACAGAAGTTACCCAAGCATTTTTCTGAGCGGTGTTTTTTATTTAAACATCTTGGGTTTTTTGATTTTCCTACTATCCATAGTTTTTTAATTTTTCCATTATAAAACAGCATTATAAAACTGCTGTTATTCTTTCTTTGCTTTTAGTGCCTCCTTAACATTTTTTGAATTTAAAATCCAAAATACGATGAAAATAAAAGAAAAGAAGAAAAGAACTAAAAGTGATTTTTCAAAACGGGATTTTTTGCATTAAAAAGAGGATACTTTAATTAATAATTGGTGATATTTCCATAAAGATCCTTCAAGAAATTAATTTTATAGCGAATTTTGAAAATTATCGATGAAAATTGCAACATCGAAAATTTTATCAAAATTTTTCTCAAAAACTGAAAGTTTTTTTTCAAAACGCGTTGGTTCATTGGAAAGAGGACACTTTTATTAACACTTTGGGAAATTTTCATACTCACATTCCAAGAAATCGATTTTATACGAATTTTTAAAACTTAATCGGTGAAAATTACAAAATTCGAAAATCAAAAATTTATTTCTCAAGAACTAAAAGTTATTTTTCAAAATGGCTTTTTGCATTAAAAATGGGATACTTTAATTAATAATTGGTGATATTTCCATAAAGATCCTTCAAGGAATTAATTTTATAGCGAATTTTGAAAATTATCGATGAAAATTGCAACATCGAAAGTTTTTTCAAAATTTTTCTCAAAAACTAAATGTTATTTTTCAAAACGGGTTGGTTCATTGGAAAGAGGACACTTTTATTAACACTTTGGAAAATTTTCATACTCACATTCCAAGAAATCGATTTTATACGAATTTTTAAAACTTAATCGGCGAAAATTGCAAAATTCGAAAATCAAAAATTTATTTCTCAAGAACTAAAAGTGATTTTTCAAAACGGCTTTTTGCATTAAAAAGAGGATACTTTAATTAATAATTGGTGATATTTCTACAAGAATTAATCTGAATTTATCGATAATTTTTTTGTAATTTTAATTGACGTAATACAGAAAGTCAAAGAAAAGAAGAGAAATCTACAAATGAAAAAAGAAGAAGATATATATAAAAGTATACATATAAAAGCTACATAAACAGGATTAACGGAGCTAAAAAGTAGTCAGAGACGCAAAGAATGGAGTATAAGAAGATTTCGGCAAAGCTTAAAGGCAACACAAACATAAGAAAAAGATTAGGACGACAGTTAAACATTTAAGAGGAAAATATGGCAAAAGAACATGATGTATAAAGGATAAGAATTGAATTATTACGAAGATAAGATTTAAGGTAAGAAAAGTTGGTCCAGAGGGAGCAAATACAATACAAAAATCTCTGAAGATGATCTCTGAAGACCGCAGGCGACCTCGGCTTAAGTTGAAAATGAAAGGTATAACATTACCTGATTAAGCCAAAATTAGCGAACATACAAGGACTGCCTCGGTCGCAAACGACCTCAGCTCAACTTAAAAAGAAAATTGTATGATATTGCCTATTAAATCAATATTGGTGAACATAAATGGTTGTACAAATTTAGAACTAGTTCTGTTTCCACCTAAAGACGGAGCAGATACAGATATAGATAATGTATCAAGTGATGAAGAAAATGAAGATTCCGTTAGAACAATTGGTAAAGGTGTTCTAAGATGCCCCATGGAAATTTTTAGTACAAATCATGACAATGAGAAGGAAGAAGTGCCACTGCACAAGAAATGACATTTGATGGTGATGACGATATGATCAAGAAATTAGGAATAATATAAAAACGAGAAAATGGGAAACAAAAAACTTCGTCAGGAAATTAGATAAAGTTAAAATTTCTGCAACACTAGCACCTAATTTTGTACAGAAAATAAAGGGTGAAAATCTAGAGGCTATCGATACTTTTAGATTATTATTATATATTTAATCCTGGCAACAAACTTTACAAAATTCAGCCACTACAGGATCACTTAAACAATTAATCACAGAAAATGTTTCAACCCCTAGGTAATTCATTTTCTGTAGATGAAGGAATGGAACCTACTATGGGCATCATAGCATGGAGCAATTTATAAAAGGAAAACCTGTAAGATATGGTTTTAAATTTTGGTGTCTAACCACTTCTGAAGATTATCTACTAAAATTTAATCCGGATTGTGGAGCTAGTGATAAAATTACTTAAAAGGAAAGACTTTGGGCTCTATACCAAAAGCTCTGCTTAACAAAGCACTGTATATTTGGACAATTTCTTCAACTGGCTGATATTGCAGCATACATTTTAATCATACAACATAAATTGAATTTGCACAATAAAGTCAGATAGAATAGAAACAGAAAAAAAAGGTTCACTGAAGGATTTGAAGAAAGAGACTAGAGGATCAACACATAGTTAACGAATATAGCCAATGAAATATCACTAATACGTTGGAATGATAATAATGTAGTGACCTTGGTAACAAATATTTTGGATTTTGATTTATGTTTTTCAAAGGGGACGTTATAAGCGATGCCGATGGTCGAAAAAAGATACAGAACTTTTGCAACAAAACGAGGAAACAAGCGCAGAAAAGTAGCCACACAGAACGAGTGGAAGGGGGGAAATCGTATAGTTGTGTTACAAAAGTTCCGTGCCCTACTGATAAGTCTGTAGAACCAAGGAACGAGGTCTACAGAATCAGAGTAAGATCTATAAAATGGTATTGGCCATACATACGACTTTGTCTAAATGGCTCTATAGTAAATATGTGGTTACTATACTGATTCGCAAATCCTAGAACAAAGCTACTCGACTTTATAAGACCAATAGTACTAGCAACTCCAACAGTTCCACATCATGTAGCTGGTCCGAAGCCTAAATCTTCTAAAGTTGTTCTTAACTAAAAAAAACATACTTTGAAATAAAATAACCGATCCTTTTTGTAATAATCCTTTATTTTGACTCTAATTAAGTAATATTCCGAAAAAAAGACAAGTTAAAACAAAAAAAAATAGTTGGGCGTCAATGGGTTAAGCCAAAATTACCAACCATACAACGACTGCCTCGGCCGGAAGCGACCTCGGCTAACTTAAAAAGGAAATTGTATGATATCGCCTGTTAAATTAATATTGTTGAACATGTACTGACTGCCTCGGCTGCAAGCGATCTCGGCTTAAGTTGGAAATAAAAATGTATAACATTGCCTGATTAAGCTAAAATTAGTAAACATACAAAGACTGCCTCGGCCGCAAGTGACCTCGGCTCAACTTAAAAAGGAAATTGTATCATATCGCCTGTTAAACTAATATTGTTGAACATATAGTGATTGCCTCGGCCGCACGCGACCTCGGCTTATGTTTGAAATGAAAATGTACGACATTGCCTGATTAAGCCAAAATTAGTAAATATGTATGCAAGAACTGCCTCGGCCGCAAGCGACCTCGGCTCAACGTAAAAGGGAAATTGTATGACATCGCCTGTTAAACCAATATTATTGAACATATAGAGACTGCCTCGGCCGCAAGCGACCTCGGCTTAAGTTGGAAATAAAAATATACAACATTACCTGATTAAACCAAAATTAGTAAATATGTATGCAAGAGCTGCCTCGGCCGCAAGCCACCTCGGCTCAACGTAAAAAGGAAATTGTATGACATCGCCTGTTAAACTAATATTGTTGAACATATACTGACTGCCTCGGCCGCAAGCGACCTCGGCTTAAGTTGGAAATGAAAATGTGTAACATCGCCTGATTAAGCCAAAATTAGCAAACATATAAAGACTGTCTCGGCCGCAAGCGACCTCGGTTCAACTTAATAAAAAGAAAATTGTATGATATCGCCTGTTAAACCAATATTATTGAACATATAGAGACTGCCCCGGCCGCAAGCGACCTCGGCTTAGGTTGAAAATGAGAATGTATCACATTGCCTGATTAAGCCAAAATTAGTAAATATGTATGCAAGAACTGCCTCGGCCGCAAGCGACCTCGGCTCAACTTAAAAAGAAAATTGTATGACATACTGACTGCCTCGGCCGCAAGCGACCTCGGCTTAAGTTGGAAATGAAAGTGTGTGACATTGCCTGATTAAGGCAAAACTAGCAAACATACAAAGACTGCCTCGGCCGCAAGCGATCCGACTCAACTTAAAAAGGAAACTGTATGATATCACCTATTAAACTAATATAGGTGAACATATACTAACTGCCTCGGCCGCAAGCGACCTCGGCTTAAGTTGGAAATGAAAATTTATGACATGGCCTGATTAAGCCAAAATTAGTAAACATACAAAGACTGCCTCGGCCTCGGCTTATGTTGGAAATGAAGATATTGTAAAGTAATATAAATTAAATTGGAATTCGAATACAAATAACAAAAGCACAAAAATCCCTCTTATTTCCCTTGCAGGAAGAACACGGAAAACCCCTCAATCCATCTTTGGGGGAGGCTTCCTTGAATAACGTCACAAAAGCAAGAAGGGACTTGAGCAGGAAGATCTCGGCACAAAAAATGTGACAAAAAGCTCACAAGCTATGCTTCCTGGGCTTTTCAAAAACTAAACACATCTCATGACTCCTGCCTTGTGTTGAGCTGCTTGTATCCCGTCAGCGACACAATCATTGTAAACAAGTATAAATTAGCAAATCTATCTTGGCTAGTGACTTGCACAGAAGAAGGAGTGCGATAGAGGATCATCACATACATCACAATATTACAGCTTCTAAGATATACATAGGTGAAATTGTAGATGCTTTAACTAATTAACCCATTTGCATCAAACGAAATAATAAAGTGGCCCATATTAGACATAATCGTTCTACCATCATATAAAGAGAATGACAAGCAAGATGAAAACTACAGAAATTCAAGTATCCAAGTATCAATCTATAAATCAGATTCATCGTCATAAATTCTCCAAGGTATTAGTTTACAAACTAATTTATATGTACAGTGTTTCCCAAAAGTAAAATGTCTTCTGAATTACTTGATTACTATACTTACCATTCTAACTAAACAGCTTTGGTGCAATCTCGAAGTCTATCAGTATTGATAATTGGAATATGTCTATATTGTTTTTCCAGAGTGAGTTGTCGATCATCCAGTCTTGATCCCAATATTTTCATTGCCAAAGATTCCAATTTGTCTTTAACGATGTTTATGAATGCTTTGTTGGTCGTGCTAAGTAGTGGTGTCTTTCTATATTTGTCACATGGTAATTTATCTCCTTTTTTGTGTATTGGGCATATCATACTTGTTTTGTATTCCTTTGGTATTTGCTCGCTAATTAATATTTTTATCCCCCACACTTGAAGAGTTCTTTAGCAATCTCAGTTCTTTCTGCCTTCAGTAGATATCATGTTTAGATATCATTCATGTTTTCTTTCTCTTGTTATCAGCATCTTGCTTATCTTCTTTGTTCCTGAGATATATCTTATTTATATTACCCATATTGGGCATCTCCTCACTATTACCGAATATAATTTCACGTTTCGGGCTGATATTTACAGCAAATTTAGGTTTTTGCGTATCTTTACATTAAATTAATCTCAATTTATGAATTATTTCTTGTAATTTATAAAATTGACGTTTAAGAATTGTCAAAATTAAATTTTATTGCCAACTTAAATTTAGGTAGTTATTTTTTTAAATATTTATAATTTCATTTTTAAATTTAAATGTTTATTCTTTTATAAACATTATAAATTTAAAAATGATTATTTAACAATGAATACGATTAAAAATAGATAAAATTATTTAATTTTATTAAATTTCATAACCTAAAAATAAAATCATTTCAAACACGTCAATTTGACATTTAAATGTCAAGTTTTTTAGATTGTGGTTTTATTTTTTATTTATAACTAATTTTTAATTAAAAATCTTTGTCTGCATCAATTAACAGGTAAATTTTAAACAAATTTTTAATATAATTATCGTTTTTAACCGGTTTTTTATTTCAGATTAATTTTTTTTTATTTTTAGGTTATAATTGTTTGTGAAACGTTTTTGCTGGGTTATAAAGAAGAATTACGTAATAAAACGCGCGCTAGTTGACACCGTTGATGACCCGGGCAAACACAGCGGTAGTAACCGGCATGAAACAAAACGGTCTTTTCTTGGGAGAGGAATAAAACGATCTTTACAGGTGCACGAACCTGCCACACCGTGCTTAGGTACCTTCCTCTACTTAAAAAAAGGTTTAAACCCGACCGCACAAGAAAGAAGAAAGAACCAAGTTAGAAAATGACTCATTCTTAACTTTAGAGAATGGGTTCTAACGTGAGATCTCAAAGAATCGCCTCACCGAGCAAAAATGATCCATATTTTGCGTTCCAAGAATAAATTTCAAATCAACCGTGAGAAAATAACTAAACTTTTTTGTTGTTGTTTGATGAAATAGAAGAATTTGAATATAAAAAGTTTGTGGTTATTATAATAGATGTTAAAGTGGCGTTTAATGGGTCAGCTTCTTCAAGAAATCTGGGTTAGTCAAACGATGTTAAGTTTAATATTTAAATAACCGTAAAAAAATTGTTGGAAACAATTTTCGAAAAATTCTTTTAAATTTTTATTACCTGGATCATTTCTCCCTAAGCTTTTACAAAAGCACCAATCAAAAACAACCATTAAAAACGTAAATAACATCAAAGTTTTCCCGCACATTTTCGTTCCAAAAAACCAAACATTTCAAAATAGATTAACTCACAAATTAACTTAAAAATTGTGTCTTTATTTATTTATTTTTCTTTATCAGGACGTCTTCTCAAAGCTACGCCGGTTCGTTTAAAACTGACTCAGCACCGAACAACACCGCCGACGAAGAAAAGAGGAGGTAAAGGAGAAGGAGGAGGAGGTAGTAGGAAAAGATGTTAGGTTGCGGCACAATACAAAAGAAATTTTTATGGTTTTAAAAGCGAACAAGTGGAACTACCGCGTGATCATAACAAAAATATATTACTTTGAACCAAAAAAGAAAAATAAATTTATCGAAAAAAATTAAACAAGAAATCAATCATAACTTAACGTCTAAAATAGCAATAAAACCCGATAAAAAATTATAAATAATATTTTTTAATATAGGCAACCCAATCAACACAGTCTCAAATAATCAGAAATTGTCAATTATACATGATCGTCAGGCAAGAGATGGCGCTAGTTTAAAGTTAATAAATTTGTTATTTAATTCTTTGTGTTAAATCCAATAACTAACCCATTTGGATTATAAGCTCAGATATTTGTGGAATAACTAACATTAAATTTACTTTTATTTTTGAAAATAACCTAATTCAACTTCATTCCTTTTAGACAGCTTTTCTTCATAAATTTTTATTATTAACACTGCAATTTTTTTATCAAATCATAAAATATCATCTTTTATCTTCAATTTGTGATATAAATCGTTTCTTAACTCCCAAAAATAAAGCGAAGACGATTTTTTTTAATTTTGACGTTTTCGAACATAACCTAATTCAACTTAATTCCTTTTAAAGAGCTTTTCTCCACAAATTTTTATTATTAACACTGCAATTTTTTTATGAAATCATAAAATATCATCTTTTATCTTCAATTTGTGATATAAATCGTTTTTTAACTCCCAAAAATAAAGCGAAGACGATTTTTTTTAATTTTGACGTTTTCGAACATAACCCAATTTAACTTAATTCCTTTTAAGCAGCTTTTCTCCAAAAATTTTTATTATCAACACTGCAATTTTTTGATCAAATCATAAAATATCATCTTTTATCTTCAATTTGTGATATGAATCGTTTCTTAACTCCCAAAAATAAAGCGAAGACGATTTTTTTTAATTTTGACGTTTTCGAACAAAACCTAATTCAACTTAATTTCTTTTAAAGAGCTTTTCTCCAACAATTTTTATTATTAACACTGCAATTTTTTTATCAAATCATAAATTATCATCTTTTAGCTTCAATTTGTGATATAAATCGTTTCTTAACTCCCAAAAATAAAGCGAAGACGATTTTTTTTAATTTTAACGTTTTCGAACACAACCTAATTCAACTTAATTCCTTTTAAAGAGCTTTTCTCCACAAATTTTTATTATTAACACTGCAATTTCTTTATCAAATCATAAAATATCATCTTTTATCTTCAATTTGTGATATAAATCGTTTCTTAACTCCCAAAAATAAAGCAAAGACGATTTTTTTAAATTTTGACGTTTTCGAACATAACATAATTCAACTTAATTTCTTTTAAAGAGCTTTTCTCCACAAATTTTTATTATCAACACTGCAATTTTTTTATCAAATCATAAAATATCAACTTTTATCTTCAATTTGTGATATAAATCGTTTCTTAACTTCCAAAAATAAAGCGAAGACGATTTTTTTTAATTTTGACGTTTTCGAACAACCCAATTTAACTTAATTCCTTTTAAGCAGCTTTTCTCCACAAATTTTTATTATTAACACTGCAATTTTTTTATCAAATCATAAAATATCATCTTTTATCTTCAATTTGTGATATAAATCGTTTCTTAACTCCCAAAAATGAAGCGAAGACGATTTTTTTTAATCTTGACGTTTTCGAACATAACCTGAAAGGTTAAATAAGTTGCCTACGTATTAAAAAAAAATAATTTTAATCAAATCAAGTTAGAAAATACATTAACGTCAAATTCAAAATTTAAAGTATTAAAATAACCATTTCCACATGAAACAACAAGCGAACATGAATTCAAAACACTTTAAGCAAAAAAAGAAAATGTACGAAGCAACGTGGCAACTACAAATGTTCAGGGAGAAGAGACATCAGAAACGGGTGAAGGGTATTCGTCGGATGAGATCGATTTTGCATCGAATGAAGAGGATGGTGAGACGCGGGAAGCAACGGCTCGATCTTTTGGAGGACGAATACAAGAAGATATCGACGTCGAATCCCGAAAAACAGCCGTTTTTGAATCGATCCTTGGTCAGTTTGTACACCACGTGTAGTTCTTAAAATATCAAAAAGACGAACTGTTAATTTGATGTTTATTTTTTGGATTAATAATAA
>NW_019282589.1:50953-81684 GCF_000648695.1 Onthophagus taurus
ATTATTAACACTGCAATTTTTTTATCAAATCATAAAATATCATCTTTTATCTTCAATTTGTGATATAAATCGTTTCTTAATTCCCAAAAATAAAGCGAAGACGATTTTTTTTAATTTTGACGTTTTCGAACATAACTTAATTCCTTTTAAAAAGCTTTTCTCCACAAATTTTTATTATCAACACTGCAATTTTTTTATCAAATCATAAAATATCATCTTTTATCTTCAATTTGTGATATAAATCGTTTTTTAACTCCCAAAAATAAAGCAAAGACGATTTTTTTTAATTTTGACGTTTTCGAACACAACCCAATTTAACTTCATTCCTTTTAAGCAGCTTTTCTCCACAAATTTTTATTATTAACACTGCAATTTTTTCATCAAATCATAAAATATCATCTTTTATCTTCAATTTATGATATAAATCGTTTCTTAACTCCCAAAAATAAAGCGAAGACGATTTTTTTTAATTTTGACGTTTTCGAACATAACCTAATTCAACTTAATTCCTTTTAGAGATTTTTTCCACAAATTTTTATTATTAACACTGCAATTTTTTTATCAAATCATAAAATATCATCTTTTATCTTCAATTTGTGATATAAATCGTTTCTTAACTCCCAAAAATGAAGCGAAGACGATTTTTTTTAATCTTGACGTTTTCGAACATAACATGAAAGGTTAAATAAGTTGCCTACGTATTAAAAAAAAATAATTTTAATCAAATCAAGTTAGAAAATACATTAACGTCAAATTCAAAATTTAAAGTATTAAAATAACCATTTCCACATGAAACAACAAGCGAACATGAATTCAAAACACTTTAAGCAAAAAAAGAAAATGTACGAAGCAACGTGGCAACTACAAATGTTCAGGGAGAAGAGACATCAGAAACGGGTGAAGGGTATTCGTCGGATGAGATCGATTTTGCATCGAATGAAGAGGATGGTGAGACGCGGGAAGCAACGGCTCGATCTTTTGGAGGACGAATACAAGAAGATATCGACGTCGAATCCCGAAAAACAGCCGTTTTTGAATCGATCCTTGGTCAGTTTGTACACCACGTGTAGTTCTTAAAATATCAAAAAGACGAACTGTTAATTTGATGTTTACTTTTTGGATTAATAATAATAAATTAAATAATAGTGATAAGTTTTATTGTTATTTTAGTTAAATGTTATAGCAGCTTTTGGATCAGACGTCTTGTTGACTTTATCCTTCTGCAGGTCATTTTGTATGCTTTTGCACGTAGTTTCGTGAAGGACCAAAAATCCATTAAATTTTCTTCTGGCTTCTTTCCGAATACCTTGTGCAATATAATTCCGCGGCTAACGAAGTATTCTTATTTGATAACATTTTTTTCATCAGTCGTATAGAAGCATTTCTTTTAGCTTCTTTAACTGTTTTATTAAATTTAATAGGATTTAAAGTTCTGACATTCGAAGGCAACTTATTATAGAGCGATAATATACTCCCTGTTGCGTCACTCTCAAGNAGATATCGACGTCGAATCCCGAAAAACAGCCGTTTTTGAATCGATCCTTGGTCAGTTTGTACACCACGTGTAGTTCTTAAAATATCAAAAAGACGAACTGTTAATTTGATGTTTACTTTTTGGATTAATAATAATAAATTAAATAATAGTGATAAGTTTTATTGTTATTTTAGTTAAATGTTATAGCAGCTTTTGGATCAAACGTCTGTTGTTCATCCTTCTGCAGGTCATTTTGTATGCTTTTGCACGTAGTTTCGTGAAGGACCAAAAATCCATTACATTTTCTGCTGGCTTCTTTCCGAATACCTTGTGCAATATAATTCCGCGGCTAACGAAGTATTCTTATTTGATAACATTTTTTTCATCAGTCCTATAGAAGCATTTCTTTTAGCTTCTTTAACTGTTTTATTAAATTTAATAGGATTTAAAGTTCTGACATTCGAAGGCAACTTATTATAGAGCGATAATATACTCCCTGTTGCGTCACTCTCAAGCGATTGTACTAATTTACAAAATTAAAGTTTAAAAAGTTGTACAATGAAATTAAGGACGAAGTGTTACAAGTTTACAGGTTAAAATTTAAGAACGCTCTTTTGATGACCCAAAAAACACGTTAAAAATAAAAAGAAAGTGCGGAAAAGTGACTAACACTAGATTAACTTCAGTTATAAAACTTCTATTATATGATAACTAACTTCAGGTTTAAAATGTCAACCTTAATTTTGAAAAAATAGAGATGATATGATTATTTGAAAATATGTGTTTTCTTTAATACCTTTTTTCAGGAAATTTTCTTAATATTATCATATAGTTTTTATATCATATCATAAACTAGAATCTCCAAGCTTCAATTTAACATATACATCATATCATTATCATTAAAAATATAGACGATACAATTTTTTGAAAATATGATGGCATTTTATATTTGCAAGTTTGACAGTGTTTTCTTTAATACCGTTTTTCAGGAAATTTTATTAATATTATCATATAGTTTTTATATTATATCATAAACTAGAATCTTCAAGCATTAATTTAACATATACATCATATCATTCCCATTAAAAATAGAGATGATACAGTTTTTTGAAAATATGTCATTTTATTTTGCAAATTTGACAGTGTTTTCTTTAATACCTTCTTTCAGGAAATTTTATTAATATTAACATAGTTTTTTATATCATATCATGAACTAGAATCTCTAAGCTTCAATTTAACATACACATCATATCATTACCACCAAAAATAGAGATGACATAATTTTTTGAAAATATTATGTCATTTTATATTTGCAAGTTTGACAGTGTTTTCTTTAATACCGTTTTTTCAGGAAACTTTCTTAATATTATCATACAGTTTTTATATCATATCATAAACTGCAATCTCCAAGCATTAATTTAACATATACATCATATCATTACCATTACAAATAGAGATATGATTTTTTGAAAATATGACGTCATTTTATTTTGCAAATTTGACAGTGTTTTCTTTAATACCTTTTTTCAGGAAATTTTATTAATATTATCATATAGTTTTTATATCATATCATAAACTAGAATCTCCAAGCTTCAATTTAACATATACATCATATAATTACCATTAAAAATAGAGATGATATGATTTTTTGAAAATATGATGTCATTTTATATTTGCAAATTTGACAGTGTTTTCTTTAATACCTTTTTTCAGGAAATTTTGTTAATATTATCATATAGTTCTTGTATCATATCATAAACTAAAATCTCCAATCATTAATTTAACATATACATCATATCATTACCATTAAAAATAGAGATGATACGGTTTTTTGAAAATATGTCATTTTATATTTGCAAGTTTGACAGTGTTTTCTTTAATATCTTTTTTCAGGAAATTTTATTAATATTATCATACAGCTTTTATATCATATCAAAAACTAGAATCTCCAAGCATTAATTTAACATATACATCATATCATTAGCATTAAAAATAGAGATGATATGATTTTTTTAAAATATGACGTCATTTTATATTTGCAAATTTGACAGTGTTCTCTTTAATACGTTTTTTCAGGAAATATTATTAATATTATCATATAGTTTTATATCATATCATAAACTAGGATCTCCAAGCTTCAATTTAACATATACATCATATCATTACCATTAAAAATAAAGATGATACGATTTTTTGAAAATATGACGTCATTTTATTTTGCAAATTTGACAATGTTTTCTCTAATACCTTTTTTCAGGAAATTTTATTAATATTATCATATAGTTTTTATATCATATCACAAACTAGAATCTTCAAGCATTAATTTAACATATACATCATATCATTACTATTAAAAATAGAGATGATATGATTTTTTGAAAATATGACGTCATTTTATTTTGCAAATTTGACAGTGTTTTCTCTAATACCTTTTTTCAAGAAATTTTATTAATATTATCATATAGTTTTTATATCATATCATAAACTAGGAAATCCAAGCATTAATTTAACATATACATCATATCATTACCATTAAAAATAGAGATGATATGATTTTTTGAAAATATGATGTCATTTTATTTTGCAAATTTGACAGTGCTTTCTTTAATACCTTTTTTCAGGAAATTTTATTAATATTATCATATAGTTTTTATATCATATCATAAACTAAAATCTCCAAGCTTCAATTTAACATATACATCATATCATTATCATTAAAAATAGAGATAATATGATTTTTTGAATATATGACCTCATTTTATATTTGCAAATTTGACAGTTTTCTTTAATACCTGTTTTCAGGAAATTTTATTAATATTATCATACAGTTTTTATATCATATCATAAACTAGAATCTCCAAGCATTAATTTAACATATACATCATATCATTACCACCAAAAATAGAGATGATATAATTTTTTGAAAATATGACGTCATTTTATTTTGCAAATTTGACAGTGTTTTCTTTAATACCTTTTTTCAAGAAATTTTATTAACATTATCATATAGTTTTTATATCATATCATAAACTAGAATCTCCAAGCATTAATTTAACATATACATCATATCATTACCATTAAAAATAGAGATGATACGATTTTTTGAAAATATGACGTCATTTTATTTTGCAAATTTGACAGTGTTTTCTCTAATACCTCTTTTCAAGAAATTTTATTAATATTATCATATAGTTTTTATATCATATCATAGACTAGGATCGCCAAGCTTCAATTTAACATATACATCATATCATTACCATTAAAAATAGAGATGATATGATTTCTTGAAAATATGACGTCATTTTATTTTGCAAATTTGACAATGTTTTCTCTAATACCTTTTTTCAGGAAATTTTATTAATATTATCATATAGTTTTTATATCATATCATAAACTAGGAAATCCAAGCATTAATTTAACATATACATCATATCATTACCATTAAAAATAGAGATGATATGATTTTTTGAAAATATGATGTCATTTTATATTTGCAAATTTGACAGTTTTCTTTAATACCTTTTTCAAGAAATTTTATTAATATTATCATATAGTTTTTATATCATATCATAAACTAGAATCTCCAAGCATTAATTTAACATACACATCATATCATTACTATTAAAAATAGAGATGATATGATTTTTTGAAAATATGACGTCATTTTATTTTTCAAATTTGACAGTGTTTTCTTTAATACCTTTTTTCAGGAAATTTTATTAATATTATCATATAGTTTTTATATCATATCATAAACTAAAATCTCCAAGCATTAATTTAACATATACATCATATCATTACCATTAAAAATAGAGATGATACAGTTTTTTGAAAATATGTCATTTTATATTTCCAAATTTGACAGTATTTTCTTTAATACCTTTTTTCAGGAAATTTTATTAATATTATCATACAGTTTTTATATCATATCATAAACTAAAATCTCCAAGCATTAATTGAACATATACATCATATCATTACCATTAAAAATAGAGATGATATGATTTTTTGAAAATATGACGTCATTTTATTTTGCAAATTTAACAGTGTTTTCTTTAATACCTTTTTTCAGGAAATTTTATTAATATTATCATATAGTTTTTATATCATATCATAAACTAGAATCTCCAAGCATTAATTTAACATATACATCATATCATTACCATAAAAAATAGAGATAATACGATTTTTTGAAAATATGATGTCATTTTGTTTTGCAAATTTGACAGTGTTTTCTTTAATACCTTTTTTTAGGAAATTTTATTAATATTATCATATAGTTTTTATATCATATCATAAACTAGGATCTCCAAGCTTCAATTTATCATATACATCATACCATTACCATTAAAAATAAAGATGATATGATTTTTTGAAAATATGACGTCATTTTATTTTGCAAATTTGACAGTGTTTTCTTTAATACCTTTTTTCAGGAAATTTTAAAAATATGTTCTGAAATACAACGATGAAACAAGGACACAAGCGACAGTGTTAAAAAAGAAATGGATAAATATCTAGACGAACCTGGCTACTAAGAAAAGGTATCTATCCATTAGTGTGATGGTATCTCTATCTAAGTAGTATATTTTCAAGTAATTTCAGACAGAAATCAATCAGACCAGGTACTTTTGACATATCGGAACTCCAATAGCTTGGTTATCTTCTGGATAATGTTATTAATTTATTTTAAAGGAATGAAGTTAATTTGGTTGCCTACCCAACAAAATTAAAAATTGACAAATTATTTTAAAACGTCAAATTTTTTAGGTTGAATCTAAAAAATTATTAATTTTTTTTAGTTTTTAAGGATTAATATGATCAAATTTGATTTTACCAATTAATTCTAATTTTAAGAGACGATATTTCGAGATAAATTAAAAATAAAAAATAGTTAATTAGTTGTTGAGAGCCTCGTCGAATGAGTTTGAAACGGCTTTTTAAGTCTTTGGGTTACCAACACCAACCCATCTTTGCGAGTAGCCTACATTGGTTCGAACTTTTTCCTTAGCCAACGAGCCAAATCGACGCTGCCGCGGCCAATGTTGAGGAAGAACTTGACAGTAGAAACCTCTTTACCATCGAGGCTAGACGACGACCGACGTTGGAACGATCCTAAGAATAAATCGCGATGTAAAATCGTTTCGTGTCGGTGTGCGAATTTAATTTAAATAAACTTAATTAATTAATTAATTTATAATGAACGGTTGTTGTAAAGTGAAAAGAAAAACCATGGGGATGGTTATTTTATTTCTAATCGTTGTAAGTAATTATTTAGTTTTATTTTATTCTTTTATATTGGTAATAAAAAAAGTGAAATCGTGATGATAAAACTTTCTAATCCAAAAATTAATTTTTCTTTTTGGTTACTCACCTTAAATTATTAGAGAGATTATCCACATGCAAATGAGCTTATTTATATTCTTAAGATACTTTCTATGCATTCCCTATTAAATCTCTTCATCAAAAAAAAAATTTGACGTTTAAAACGTCATTTATAAATTTGACATTTAAAATTCGTGATTTGAATCTTTTTGAACGATTCGGTTCTCATCGTGTTCATTGTGAAGAGGCTGTAAGGTGAAGTTTAGCGTCCCAGTGGCCCCCAGAGGTTGAGGATGAGGATTTCACACGGTCTCATCGCAATTTCGCCGCATTTAACAGAGTATTTACTATATAAAGGGTGGTCCGTTATGCGAGACTGTGTTAATCTCCTTCTTCTTCGTTATTTCTCACTCCTCTCTTCGTCCTCTTTGTCCGTGAAAAAGAAGATGCGTCGGATGATAATTCTCGTTCCTCCTTAAAATGAAATTTATTAAAATTATAAAAGAAGATATTCGATAAATGCGTGAGAATCGTTAATTTTAAGAAATTTCTCGTGAAAGTCTTGGAAAATCTTCTTTCTAGAAAGTCGATAAGAAGTGAAAGGAAAGTGGTGAAGGTTACTTCTTCTTCAACAAGATAATCATAACGTCCTCGCCCAACGTAATGCGGTCGATTTAAAACGTTTTAATGTTCAAAAGAGAAATTTAACACCACCTGTCGTCTCTAACAACTTTCTTTAACAAAAAAATCGTTATTTAAAATCGAATAAAAAGATTGACAGATTTAAACGTCAAATTTGTAATTTTAGGTTATGTCAACTTAACCTAAAAAATGTCACTTTTGACGTTTCGTAATTATTAATAATAATAACGTGTTTTAAAACGATTTTTAATGAGATGGGAATAAATAATTAAGAAATTGATGGATAAATAATTAAATAGGAATAATTGGAAGGAATTAAGAAATAAAAGGAGGATAAAATACCTAAATAGTAAAGTTGTTAATGTAGAAGACACGCGAATGAACGGAACGAAGAAAGAACGGAAAGACGGGCAGCTGAGGCGCGATCGTGAAAGCAATAGTTATAACAGAACGACGTTACTCCACTGACCCACATTAGAACCAGCCGCACGCACACAAGAACAACTTTAACACACAGACGACAGCAGACAGTTAAAAAGAAACCGTCTACAGAATAATTTTTTTCTTCCTCGTTTTATTCTTTTTTTTGTTAATGTTTAAACAACACTCATTAATCCCAACGATTGTTATTAAGAAATCAAATAATTCATAACCTAACATAAATGTTTTGACGTTTATCTGTCAAAACTTAACCTAAAATTTTTTGACGTATTAATTTGGAATGATTAATAAGATTGTACGGTTTTAATTGAATACAAGATCTAAAAAGAAGTTTAAAATTACTAGTGTATTTAGTATATTCTTATTGTTAGAGACATTTCCTTGAATAATTTAGTAAAATTTTCTGTAAAGTTACAATACATGTCAAATACAAAGTTTGTATGAAGACAACAATATTATTTGTATCTTTGGAACAATGGTACCGAAAAGAACAGAAACGACCATTCAAATAAGAAAATTGGTTTATGGAAGTTTCTAAATTTGTGAAGATTAGTCGATCAAAAGTACATGACATTATAAAGCGCTCAAAGATTTTGAAGATTTTGATTGATTTCAAGAAATTTCGAGAAATTAAAAAGAATCCTCATTTGAGGGCTAATTTAGAAAGTAATGGAGAAAAATGCGTACACCATGAAACCATACACCGCGTTATTAGAAGTGCAGGGTGTATTGGTAGAAGTGCTCAAAAAAAATTCTTTATAAACGACAGAAATCGTAAACTTCGCTTGAAGTTTGCAAAAAACGTGATTGAGAAGTCTATTAAAACACCTCCACAATGACCTGATCTTCTTGAAACCCAATCGAACATCTTTGGGAAGAATTAAATCGTCGAACCATATCCTCCAAACCAGAATGTATCCTCTACAATTACCCAAAATTTGGTCAACTCGATTCCAAAAAGGTTGACAGCTGTTTTATCGGCCAAGGGAAATCCCACAAAATATTAAAATTCGCTGTTTTCTTATTAATAAGAGTATTTTTTACATATTCTCTATAATAAACATCTTACAATTAGCTTAGTGTCCGATCATTTATGTGAGTTACTGTATCTATCCGGCCATTATGGTTAAAATTTCTGGTACATTTCTGACGTGATACCCTACATTGTTACATTATTGCGATATTTGAATAAAAATGAAATTAATAAGAAAGCTGAGAAGATATGTCGACTTATTTGGATCCAAGATACAAAATGAACTTTTTTGATGCTGATTTAACTAACGAAGCTACTCTAAAAAGAGGATACCTTAATTAATAATTGGCGATTATTCCAGAAGGATCCCTCAAGAAATTAATTTTATAACGAAAATTTTATCAAAACTTTAAATATTATTTTCTCAAAAACTAAATGCTATTTTTCAAAACGTGTTGGTTCATTGGAAAGAGCACACTTTTATTAACACTTTGGGAAATTTTCATACTCATATTCCAAGAAATGGATTTTATACGAATTTTTAAAACTTAATCGGCGAAAATTGCAAAATTCGAAAAAATTGTCGATCATTTCAAAAATTTATTTCTCAAGAACTAAAAGTGATTTTTCAAAACGGCTTTTTGCATTAAAAAGAGGATACTTTAATTAATAATTGGTGATATTTCCACAAGGATCCTTCAAGAAATTAATTTTATAGCGAATTTTGAAAATTATCGATGAAAATTGCAACATCGAAAATTTTATCAAAACTTCAAATATTGTTTTCTCAAAAACTAAAAGTTATTTTTCAAAACGGGTTGGTTCATTGGAAAGAGGACACTTTTATTAACACTTTGGGAAATTTTCATACTCATATTCCAAGAAATGGATTTTATACGAATTTTTAAAACTTAATCGGCGAAAATTGCAAAATTCGAAAAAATTGTTAATAACTTCAAAAATTGTTTTCTAAAAAACTAAAAGCGATTTTTCAAAACGGCTTGTTGCATTAAAAAGAGGATACTTTAATTAATAATTGGTAACACTTCCACAAGGATCCTTCAAGAAATTAATTTTATAGCGAATTTTGAAACTTATCGATGAAAATTGAAGCATCAAAAATGTTATCAAAACTTTTAATATTGTTTTCTCAAAAACTAAAAGTTATTTTTCAAAACGGATTGGTCCATTGGAAAGAGGACGCTTTTATTAACATTTTAGGAAATTTTCATACTCATATTCCAAGAAATCGATTTTATATGAATTTTTAAAACTTAATTGGCGAAAATTGCAAAATTCGAAAAAATTGTCGATTATTTCAAAAATTTATTTCTCAAGAACTAAAAGTGATTTTTCAAAACGGCTTGTTGCATTAAAAAGAGGATACTTTAATTAATAATTGGTGATATTTCCACAAGGATCCTTCAAGAAATTAATTTTATAGCGAATTTTGAAAGTTATCGATGAAAATTGCAACATCGAAAATTTTATCAAAACTTCAAATATTGTTTTCTCAAAAACTAAAAGTTATTTTTCAAAACGGGTTGGTTCATTGGAAAGAGGACACTTTTATTAACACTTTGGGAAATTTTCATACTCATATTTCAAGAAATCGATTTTATACGAATTTTTAAAACTTAATTGGCGAAAATTGCAAAATTCGAAAATCAAAAATTTATTTCTCAAGAACTAAAAGTGATTTTTCAAAACAGCTTGTTGCGTTAAAAAAAAAGGATACTTTAATTAATAACTGGTGATATTTCCACAAGGATCCTTCAAGAAATTAATTTTATAGCGAATTCTGAAAATTATCGATGAAAATTGCAACATCGAACATTTTAAATATTGTTTTCTTAAAAACTAAAAGTTATTTTTCAAAACGGATTGGTTCATTGGAAAGAGGACACTTTTATTAACATTTTAGGAAATTTTAATACTAATATTTCAAGTAATCGATTTTATACGAATTTTTAAAACTTAATCGCCGAAAATTGCAAAATTCGAAAAGATTTATTTCTCAAGAACTAAAAGTGATATTTCAAAATGGCTTTTTGCATTACAAAGAGGATACTTTAATTAATAATTGGTGATATTTCCACAAGGACCCTTCAAGAAATGAATTTCATAGCGAATTTTGAAAATTATCGATGAAAATTGCAACATCGAAAATTTTATCAAAACTTCAAATATTGTTTTCTCAAAAACTAAAAGTTATTTTTCAAAACGGGTTGGTTCATTGGAAAGAGGACACTTTTATTAACACTTTGGGAAATTTTCATACTCATATTCCAAGAAATGGATTTTATACGAATTTTTAAAACTTAATTGGCGAAAATTGCAAAATTCGAAAATCAAAAATTTATTTCTCAAGAACTAAAAGTGATTTTTCAAAACGGCTTGTTGCATTAAAAAGAGGATACTTTAATTAATAATTGATGATATTTCCACAAAGATCCTTCAAGAAATGAATTTTATAACGAATTTTGAAAATTATCGATGAAAATTGCAACATTGAAAATTTTATCAAAACATCAAATATCGTTTTTTCAAAAACTAAAAGTTATTTATCAAAACTGGTTGGTTCATTGAAAAGAGGACACTTTTATTAACATTTTGGGAAATTTTCATACTCATATTCCAGTTAATCGATTTTATACGAATTATTAAAATTTAATCGGCGAAAATTGCAAAATTCGAAAAAATTACGATTACTTCAAAAATTTATTTCTCTAGAACTAAAAGTGATTTTTCAAAACGGCTTTTTGCATTAAAAAGCGGATACTTTAATTTATAATCGAAAGTGATCACAGCGACAGTTTGAATGTAATGATGAATTACAAGCGAAGAGAAGAAAACTAGACGAAACTGCAACAAAAGATTTTATATATCGTATTGGGATTGTTACAATGAGGTTGCTAATGATGAATAAAGTTGTATTCAATGAAATAGTCCTATTGGGATTGAACTTGATTATTATCTGCAGTGTCCAACACCTAAAAGACATATTAATGCCTGTGAATGGTGGAGTACTAATAGGTTTTTAATATCCGGCCGGATTCTAAAAGATAGCCGGATATCCGTTCCACCACTAAAAATTACCTGAAAATTGTTCTTTATGAAGTTAATAATAATCTCAGCAGCAGAAGTTTGCGTACAAAGCAAAGTGACTACTGTTATGATACATGTGGTAGTCTATGAGGGAGTCTAAATGACCTTTTCTATGCGTTGAGTTAGGTTACGTTGCTTTAGATTAAGTTGGGTTGGGATGCGTTTGGTTGGATTAGAAAGCCGTTAACTATGTATCTCTCTTCCCGTATCTGTGACCTTCTCTCCTGCCTCTGTATGACCTTGTGCCTATCCCTCAGTTCTCTCTATAATTCACCTTTCTCCACTCTTCTTCTTCTATAATATCCTTCCCTATTTCCCTGCCCATATATCAGCCTTCTCTCCTTAATTTCCTGCTAGCACTCTTCCAGGATCCTGCAATGCTGTCTTCCTACTATCCTTTACTACATCATCTTAACCTCATCTCTCACTACATACCCTTTTTTTACGAGGTCAGGGAAAATCTGCTAGCAGACATCTGATCTGGGCTGCTAGGCGGCCAGATAGTATGAATGTACTAAAAACTCTTTTGCTCATCTTCTCCGGAATCCGCTTTGTAGACGTAGCTTCGGATTCCCCATCTTTATTGGAAAAGCCCCCCCTACGCTTTTTCATCTCCCTATCTTCGCCTATGGAATTCCTTCTCTCTGCTCCCACTCTTTACTCCCTATTACATCTCTAAAGAAACTCTCCATTATTTTCCACTTCTCTTCGCTTTCGAGCATGACCCTCATGCAATTTGTTGGTGTTATGTTTAGTCCCATTTGGGTGTTGGTTTCTGTCTCTCCCTTTCCCATCTCTGGCATTGGAAGATGGCATGTTCCACGGCGTCTCTGTTGCCGCAGCATTAGATAGAGTCTCTGGATAGGTCTTAAAACTTCCGTGTCTAGAGTTAACCTAACTAATATAATAATTAACGTTTCCCCATTTTCGAGTTAACCAGGTTAACGAGTTACCTCCTCCCTTTCCATATTTTCCTCGTCAGTTATCGCTCTGTTACGGATTATGAAGTCCATGGGTATGGAGTCGCCCAGAATCTGTAGCACTTCTGTCGAAATGATCCTATATAATACCTTGTTTGTACACTGTCCAGCAATCCTTGTTCTCTCCATCCCCATAGATCTACGCCGTATATCATTGTGTCCCCTCAACACTGCTTTCATTTCTTCCCCTGTTATCTCCACTCCCCCTTGCACCCCTCGCTCACACTCTCCCATTCTTCTCTCATCCACCCCTCCCAACAATTAAATGAAGTACTAAGTACATCTCTGCTGACTTCCTCTCTTCCCTTCCTCATCCTCTTTAAGTATCTCCATACCTCATTTTCCTCTTTCAACTCCCTAATGTTCTCAGCCTCCCTTTCCTTTTTCTTGCATTCTTCTTTGTATTTTCTCCTGGCCTCTATATATCTATCTATCCCTACTTCCCTTTTCTGCCACTGTTTCAATCTGCTTCTAGCTTCTCTCTTCACCTCTCTGCATTCCCTATCCCACCATTCGTTCCTTCCCAGTCTAACCCCCCGTCGCCCACTCTCTTTCTTGCACCTTCCTAACCACCTTAATCAATTCATTCAACCCTGCACCATGGCCCCAGCTTGTCAACATTTCCCTATAATGATTTATCCCTTCTCTCGACCAATCTGCCTTAATGTGCTTCCCATTATGTTCCATTATCTTTCTGTTCAGTCAATTTAAACGTCAATTTGAATCAACGATTTTCAAAAATGTTATATAAAATTAATGACTTATCCTGGAAACTTTAAATTTGGTATAATACAACCTCAAACATTCCTTTATAACCTCAAAAAGTTTCATTTCTTAAGTCCTAACCGTTTTGGAGAAAAACACTTTTTTTTTAACCTCACTCTCCACAAATGTCAAATTAAATCTGCGATTGTCAAAAATGTTATATAAAATGAATGGCTCATCCTGGAAACTTTAAATTTGGTTTAATACAACTTCAAACATTCCTTTATAACCTCAAAAAGTTTCATTTCTTAAGTCCTAACCGTTTTGGAGAAAAATATTTTTTTTTAATCTCACTTTTAATAAACGTCAATTCAAATGTGCGATTTTCAAAAATGTCAATAAAATGAATTATTAACCTTGGAACTTTCAAATTTGGCATAGTATAACCTCAAACATTCCTTCATAACCTCAAAAAGTTTCATTTCTTAAGTCCTAACCGTTTTGGAGGGAAAAAAA
Organism: Onthophagus taurus; assembly: GCF_000648695.1. Taxonomy (NCBI): domain Eukaryota; kingdom Metazoa; phylum Arthropoda; class Insecta; order Coleoptera; family Scarabaeidae; genus Onthophagus; species Onthophagus taurus. The sequence continues at coordinate 65,118 of NW_019282589.1, forward strand.
TTTTTTTAACCTCACTCCTAATAAATGTCAAATTTATCAGCGATTTTTAAACGTGTATATCAAATGAATGGTTCATTCTGGAAAGTTCAAATTTGGTATAACATAACTTCAAACGTTAATTTATAACCTCAAAAAGTTTCGTTTCTTTATTCCTAATCGTTTTGGAGAGAACAAATTTTTTCTTTAACCTCATTTTTAATAAACGTCAATTTAAATTTGCGATTTTCAAAAATTAATTTAAAGTGAATTATTGATTTTGGAACTTTAAAATTTGGTATAATACAACCTCGAACATCCCTTTATAAGTTTAAAAAGTTTCATTTCTTAAATCCTAACCGTTTTGGGGAGAAAAATTTTTTTTTAACCTCACTTCTAACAAATGTCAAATTTATCAGCGACTTTTAAACGTGTATATCAAACGAATGGTTCATTCTGGAAAATTCAAATTTGGTATAACATAACTTCAAATGTTAATTTATAACCTCAAAAAGTTTCGTTTCTTAATTCCTAGTCGTTTTGGAGAGAACAAATGTTTTCTTTAACCTCACTTTTAATAAACGTCAATTTAAATTTGCGATTTTCAAAAATGAATTTGAAGCGAATTATTTATTTTGGAACTTTAAAATTTGGTATAATACAACCTCAAACATCCCTTTATAAGTTCAAAAAGTTTCATTTCTTAAATCCTAACCGTTTTAGGGAGAAAAAAATTTTTTTAACCTCACTTCTAACAAATGTCAAATTTATCAGCGATTTTTAAACGTGTATATCAAATGAATGGTTCATTCTGCAAAGTTCAAATTTGGTATAACATAACTTCAAACGTTAATTTATAACCTCAAAAAGTTTCGTTTCTTAATTCCTAGTCGTTTTGGAGAGAACAAATTTTTTCTTTAACCTCACTTTTAATAAACGTCAATTTAAATTTGCGATTTTCAAAAATGAATGTAAAGTGAATTATTGATTTTGGAACTTTAAAATTTGGTATAATACAACCTCAAACATCCCTTTATAAGTTCAAAAAGTTTCATTTCTTAAATCCTAACCGATTTGGAGAGAAAAAAATTTTTTTAACCTCACTTCTAACAAATGTCAAATTTATCAGCGATTTTTAAACGTGTATATCAAATGAATGGTTCATTCTGGAAAGTTCAAATTTGGTATAACATAACTTCAAACGTTAATTTATAACCTCAAAAAGTTTCGTTTCTTAATTCTTAGTCGTTTTGAAGAGACGAATTTTTTTTTACCCTCACTTTTAATAAATGTCAATTTAAATTTGCGATTTTCAAAAGTGAATGTTAAGCGAATTATTGATTTTGGAACTTTAAAATTTGGTATAATACAACCTCAAACATCCCTTTATAACTTCAAAAAAGAATTTCTCGAAATTAATTTGTTATTTTAATTATTTTTTACTTTTTAGATCTCAACAACGAACGTGTTATGTTATGGTGGTTATGATTCATCGATTCCCTCGTCACAAGAAGCATGTGGGAGAAGATATAAATCATCAAGAATGTTAAAACCCCCTTGTGATTTATCGGTAGAATCATTTTGCACGAAAGCAGGCACAACATATCCTTGGAACGCCGTTAGACATTTCGTGCGTGAAAATCAAGGCTTAATGAAACGAATGTACGGCGATCAATTGCAAAGATCAGTAATTGAGGCTGAATTACTTTCGAATGATATCCTAGAAAGTTATCAAGATGACAACAACAACAACAACAACGAAGATTTATATTTCAACGGAGATTTTAAAAGCCGATACTCAAAAAGCTTAGATTTAGATAATGAGTTACTTCAAGATTCGTTAAAATCGATGATGCATGGTGAAGAGGCAAAGAAGAACGATGATGTTATGAATACTAAATTTGTTTTTCCCGAGATGAGTGTTAAATATGGCGATTTAATGAATAAAACTAATAATAATAATAATAACAAAACGGCGACTACGACCATGTCGACAACGGAAAATCTTAATTTAAAACGAACGACCGATGAAGAAACCTCAAAAATTTCAATAACCGACAGCTACAACGCCACTTATTATTTTTATGAAGTCGAAGATGTTCAAAATAACACCGAAAACAGTACGGAAAGAACCACGAGTACCATAACGACCGAAACTGAAAGCACCATAACGTTTGAAGAAACAACAACGGAACAACCCGAAAAGCGAAAAGCCAGCACTAGTACCATGTTGTTTCAAGATACAAATCAAAAGAAAATTAACTCATTTAAAGGACAAGGAATGTAAGTGACAGTAGTATAGAAACGTCGATTCTAGACAGGACTCAATGTAAAAGTATAGGGAAGGGTGCCAATCAAAGACTTGGGGGAAAAAAATAGGTTGGTATTGGAAAAGTAACTAGATCTGGCGACTTTTTAGAAAAATTCGTTTAAACTAGTTAAGTAAGTTTTGTTTCAACATTTTTTTTCTCAATTTTTTTCCAATCCAACCCAACAATTATTATACATCATTTTAAAGAGCATCATTTTAAAGAGAAAGCTTTGAGCTTTAATTTAGAATAAGTCTCATTCCTTAATTTCATTAAATACGGCTTTCAGGAATTTTTAAATTAGCATCTTTTTTGACACTTGTGTTACTTATTTTCTAACCTAATAAAAAATGTATTATTTTTATATTAGCAATAAAAGTTCTTGTATATTGCAATATCACTAAAATATATTTTAATGCTTGACGGTACTCATATATTGCATATTTTGCTAAAATTGATTCCAAAGGCGTTACAAAGTTTCAAAATTTTTGACTTTTTGGGACACAAAGGGATAAAAAGTCACCAGATCTAGTTACTTTTCCAACACCAACCAATTTTTTCCCCCAAGCCTTTAATTGGCACCCCTCCCTATACTTTTACATTGAGCGAATGACGTCATGGAGGTGCGGATTTGCAACTTCCTGTCTAGAATCGGCGTTTCTATACTACTAGTGACAAAAACGATTAATAACTAATTATTAATTTTGTTTTTTTTAGAAATGCTTGTCCGGTTAAACAAGAAGTTGTGGCTCCGTATTGGGCGAATAACACTCGGGGTGAAGTTTTGGCGTTAATCAATATTTATCCGTTTGAACAATACATTCATTGCGAGATGTGTACATTTCAACATAAACAAATGTATTGTCGGGAAGGCTGTCGGTGCGAACAACAATATAGGATCCACCGATTATTAGCCTATGACCCCAATAATGAATGTCGCGGGGTTTTCGCCGATTGGTTTAAATTCCCATCGTGTTGTATTTGCAAGTGTTATTTTTTCAACGAGGGTAGAGTGACGGCGAGGAGTCCAAGAAGTCGAGATACCGAGAAATACGTTCCGAATTGGTTTAAGAAAAAATCTAAAGAGTATTTTAATAATTGAAGGATCGAAGAAAGAAGTGGGATAATCTAATAGTTGTTAGTGTAAATTTGTAAGATTTATTTTTTTGTGGAAGGATTTTTTTTAGATATTGAAGGCTCGTGTTTTTTTTTCTTACAAATAAAATGGTATTTAAATAAAAATGAAAGACATTTTAGAGTGATTTATATCTCTTGTTTAATTAAAAAAAAAAATAAATAATAAAAATATAAAGACTTTTATGTAATTGTTGAGTAGATTACTAATGTTGTTTAAAAATTTTAAATTTACTAATAAAATTATTGATTTTTATGTAAATAATAAATAAAATTTCAAAATATAACAGCCGTTTTTTTGTTTTTAATCAATTAAAATAGATGGCTGTACAAAAGGAAGAGTGGAGAGGTTGAGAAAAAGACAGAATTGAGGTTGGAGAGATAAAAATGAGAATGGGCAGAAAGATGTAACACTAATGCAAAAAATAATAATGAAAAGAGACTGGAAAAGGAAAAAAGATGTTGGGCATAAAGGCGTAATAACGAAAAGAGATTGGTAATAGAAGAAAGACATTAAACAAAACCTGAAAAGAGGAAAAAGTAACTGGGCAGCAAAGGTGGAAGATTACAAAAAGACTATAAAGGCAAGAAAAAGATGGCCATACAAAACGAGGAATGGAAAAACTGAGAAAAAAACTGAAATGATGGTGAAGAGAGACTGTAAATTGGAAAAAGATGTTGGACAGAAAGGTGTAATACTGGAAACAGACTGGTAATAGAACAAAGACATTGAACAAAACCTGAAAAGATGAAAGAAACTGGACAGAAAGGTGGGAGACTACATAAATGCAAGAAAAGAATGGCCATATAAAAAGAAGATTGCAAAGATTGAGAAAGAAACTGGTAAGACAAGAATAGGTGCAACTTACTTACCTAAATCAAAATAGTACAAAGAGCTCATCAAACTTTTAGAAGATCAGTTTTCACTAAAATTCAGCACAACACATATTAACAATGTGCGTTCAACATGAAGGTGAGTCAATTACTCATTACCATGCTAAATTAAAAAAAAACTGACACAAACTGCAATTTCATCTGCGAAAAATGCAAACATCCTTGGGTTAACTCACATTTACATTCGTCATTTGTACGGGCTATTTTAGAAAAGTACGGCAAAATACGATAGTAAAGAAATTCAAAATCCTGCTATGAAAGTAAATTATACAGGGTAAGTTTTATTTCAAAATTTTTTTTCTCAATATTTTTCCAATCCAACCCAACAATTTTTATACATCATCTTAAAGAGAAAGCTTTGAGCTTTAATTTAGAACAAGTCTTATTCCTTAATTTCAATAAATACGGCTTCCAGGAATTTTTAAATTAGCATCTTTTTTGACACTTTTAGGTTATACGAGAATGTAAGTTTTATTTCAACATTTTTTTCTCAATATTTTTCCAAATCAACCCAACAATTATTATACATCATTTTAAAGAGAAAGCTTTGAGCTTTAATTTAGAACAAATCTCATTCTTTAATTTCAATAAATACGGCTTCCAGGAATTTTTAAATTAGCATCTTTTTTTGACACTTTTAGGTTATATGAAAATATAAGTTTTATTTCAACATTCTTTTTCTCAATATTTTTCCAATTCAACCCATAAATTATTATACATCATTTTAAAGAGAAAGCTTTGAGCTTTAATTTAGAACAAGTCTCATTCCCTAATTGCAATAAACACGGCTTCCAGGAATTTTTAAATTAGCATCTTTTTTGACACTTTTAGGTTATACAAAAATGTATGTTTTCTTTCAACATTTTTTTTGTCAATATTTTTCCAATCCAACCCAACAATTATTATACATCATTTTAAATAGAAAGCTTTGAGCTTTAATTTAGAATAAGTCTCATAGAAATAGCTGAACACAACACATATTTACAGTGTGCATTCAACATGAAGGTGCGTCAATTGCTCATTACCATGCTAAACTTAAAAAGAACTGACACAGATTGCAATTTCATCTGCGAAAAATGCAAACATCCTTGGGTTAACTCACATTTACATTCGTAATTTGTACGGGCTATTTTAGCAAAGTACGGCAAAATAGGATAGTAAAGAAATTCAAAATCCTGCTGTGAAAGTGAATTATACAGGGTGATTCTCAACCTATACGCATGAACTTGGAGATTTATTCCATTATTTGGTGAAAACAATTGTAGCAAAAGTTTTTTAGTTTCCTAAATATACATGAAATTTATTTTCAAATCAAGAATACATATAAGATTTTAAAATGACATCAAACCACGTGTTCCAAGTTATTTTCAATATTTTCTATACACAATTGGGCTAAACCAGTGATCCGCACATGTCATTCTTCATCTCGTTACTAAATTGCGCCATGCATGAAGGAGACCAAGTATTTACACAATTTTATAACAATCCGGATATGAAATGGAAAACGAGAAGGATCAGCAAGCGAGAGGGTCAACTGCAGTATGAGATAGATGTGGATAGGAAATCCACTAAAGACACATTCGGTGATTCCAGAGTCCAAATCAAACATTTCCGAACATAACGATTTCAGAGATTCCAAACGTTCTGGAACTTCCAAATCAGCCAGACGCTAGTCCGAGTAAGAATGTAAGTAGTAAAAAAAATACTGGGAAGAATGTTTCAGTTCAGGAGAATGTCATACAATCTAACTGCTAAACGAATGTACTACAAATTACCTACATACACAACAATAGGAATGGGCAGAAAGAAGTAAGATTGATAAGAAGTTGGTAATGCAAAAATGATAGAGAAGAGAGACTGTAAATGGTAAAAAAAGGTTGGGCAGAAAGGTGAAACACTAAAAACAGACTGGTAATAGAAGAAAGATGACTCATTAAAATATGAAAAGAGTTCCAGAACACACTCTGCCTATGGATTGATACTTTAGAAAGTGTGAGACTCAAGGTAAGCAGATTAAAACCACTAGGAATGCGATGTTTATCGATGCTCAGCCAGATCAATTTCAGAATGTGTCCTGCTAGCTTAATATTAAGCCATTTTGATTTTCTAGAATAATAACTAGAACAACCAGAACAACAAAGAAAATCTGATTATTTCAAAATTTTTCAGTTTTTCTCGCCGAGCTTATATTTTTTCTTTTTACCGCTTTGGAATAATGTAGAACACCTCTAGAACAATTAGAACAACAATGAAAAATTTAAAAATCAAAAAATGGGGGCTAACTTCCCGCACTCGATGATGTGATATATGCATCGAATATATGGGTGTGAAAATTTCCCAAAATGTTAATAAAAGTGTGCTCTTTCCAATGAACCAATACGTTTTGAAAAATAACTTTTGTTTTTTGAGAAAACGATATTTGAAGTTTTGATAGAATTTTCGATGTTGTAATTTTTATCAATAATTTTCAAAATTCGCTATAAAATTAATTTCTTGAAGGATTCTTGTGGAAATATCACCAATTATTAATTAAAGTATACTCTTTTTAATGCAAAAAGCCGTTTTGAAAAATCATTTTTAGTTTTTGAGAAATAAATTGTTGAAAGATTTTTTCGAATTTTGCCATTTTCGCCGATTAAGTTCTAAAAATTCGTAAAAAATCGATTTCTTGAAATATGAGTATGAAAATTTCCCAAATTGTTAATAAAAGTGTCCTATTTCCAATGAACCAACCCGTTTTGAAAAATAACTTTTAGTTTTTGAGAAAACAATATTTGAATTTTTGATAAAATATTCGATGTTGCAATTTTTATCGATAATTTTCAAAATTCGCTATAAAATTAATTTCTTGAAGGATTATTGTGGAAATATCACCAATTATTAATTATAGTATTCTCTTTTTAATGCAAAAAGCCGTTTTGAAAAATCATTTTTAGTTTTTGAGAAATAAATTTTTGAAATAATCGAATTTTGCAATTTTCGCCGATTAAGTTTTAAAAATTCGTAAAAAATCGATTTCTTGAAATATGAGTATGAAAATTTCCCAATGTGTTAATAAGAGTGTTCTCTTTCCAATGAACTAACACGTTTTGAAAAATAACTTTTGGTTTTTGAGAAAACAATATTTGAAGTTTTGATAAAATTTTCGATGTTGCAATTATCATCGATAATCTTCAAAATTCGCTATAAAATTCATTTCTTGAAGGATCTTTGTGGAAATATCACCAGTTATTAATTAAAGTATCCTCTTTTTAATGCAAAAAGCCGTTTTGAAAAATCACTTTTAGTTCTTGAGAAATAAATTTTTGAAATAATCGACAATNTTCCAGGAATTTTTAAATTAGCAACTTTTTTGACACTTTTAGGTTATACGAAAATGTAAGTTTTATTTCAACATTTTTTTTTCCAATATTTTTCCAATCCAACCCAACATTTATTATAAATCATTTTAAAGAGAAAGCTTTGAGCTTTAATTTAGAACAAGTCTCATTCTTTAATTTCAATAAATACGGCTTCCAGGAATTTTTAAATTAGTATCTTTTTTAACACTTTTAGGTTATACGAAAATGTAAGTTTTATTTCAACGTTTTTTTTCTCAATATTTTTCCAATCCAACCCAACAATTTTTATACATCATTTTAAAGAGAAAACTTTGAGCTTTAATTTAGAATAAGTCTTATTCCTTAATTTTAATAAACACGGCTTCCAGGAATTTTTAATTTATCTTCTTTTTTAACACTTTTAGGTTATACGAAAATGTAAGTTTATTTCAACATTTTTTTTCTCAATATTTTTCCAATTTAACCCAACAATTTTTATACATCATTTTAAAGACAAAGCTTTGAGCTTTAATTTAGAATAAGTCTTATTCTTTAATTTCAATAAATACAGCTTCCAGGAATTTTTAAATTAGCATCTTTTTTGACACTTTTAGGATATACGAAAATGTAAGTTTTGTTTCAACATTTTTTTTCTCAATATTTTTCCAATCCAACCCAACAATTATTATACACTATTTTAAAGAGAAAGCTTTGAGCTTTAATTTAGAACAAGTCTTATTCCTTAATTTCAATAAATACGGCTTCCAGGAATTTTTAAATTAGCTTTTTTTTTGACACTTTTAGGTTATACAAAAATGTAAGTTTTGTTTCAACATTTTTTTTCTCAATATTTTTCCAATCCAACCCAAGAATTATTATACGTCATTTTAAAGAGAAAGCTTTGAGCTTTAATTTAGAATAAGTCTCATAGAAATAGCTGAACACAACACATATTTACCATGCTAAATTAAAAAAAAAACTGACACAAACTGCAATTTCATCTGCGAAAAATGCAAACATCCTTGGGTTAACTCACATTTACATCCGTCATTTGTACGGGCTATTTTAGCAAAGTACGGCAAAACAGGATAGTAAAGAAATTCAAAATCCTGCTGTGAAAGTGAATTATACAGGGTGATTCTCAACCTATACGCATAAAGAGAGATTTATTCCATTATTTGGTAAAAACAATTGTAGCAAAGGTTTTTTAGTTTCCTAAATATACATGAAATTTATTTTCAAATCAAGAATACATATAAGCTTTTAAAATGACATCAAAGCAAGTGTTTCGAGTTGTTTTCAATATTTTCTATACACAACAGGGCTAAACCAAATTGCGCCATACATCATTTGTGTAGGCAACTCTTGCAATAAGAATGACGTGAGCAAACGACACACTCAAATGTTCTAGACATCTACACTCATATCTAGAAGTACTCTAGGTGTGGAAAACAAAAGTACACTGCAAAAGAATGTAAAGCTAAGGATTTGAACTTTAAGGCCACATTTCTAGTGGAGGAACTTGGATACGAGGTAAAGAAGAAGAGGCACTAGAAAATGGAGAGGGTCAACTGCAGTATGAGATAGATGTGGATAGGAAATCCACTAAAAACACATTCGGTGATTCCAGAGTCCAAATCAAACATTTCCGAACATCACGATTTCAGAGATTCCAAACGTTGGATGGAGAATGGGCAGAAAGATGTAACGCTAATGCTAAAATAATAGTGAAAAGAGTCTGGAAAAGGAAAAAAGACGTTGGGCATAAAGGTGTAAAAACGAAAAGGTAATAGAAGAAAAACATTAAACAAAACCTGAAAAGAGGAAAAAGTAACTGGGCAGCAAGGTGGAAGATTACAAAAAGACTATAAAGGCAAGAAAAAGATGGCCATACAAAAAGAGGAATGGAAAGACTAAGAAAAAGACTGACATGAGACTGGACAGACAAGAATTGAGATCTGAAAGAGTTCTAGAACACACTCTGCGGATGGATCAGTACTTTAGAAAGTGTAAGACTTAAGGTGAGCACATCAAAAACACTTGCAATGCGATTTTGATCACACAGATCAATTTCAGAATGTGAAATAATATAACTGAAGAGTAGTCATCATATTTTACCACAAGCGACTTTGGCTTTATTAACTGAGGTTGTTGATATTTCGATCTCAGTGATTAACATTATATCAATCTGAGACTTTTTACAGTGAACTGAAAGAACTGAAAGAGCGAACACTGGGGTTGGAAATTTTAAAGAGATTTCAAACACATGAATAGTCGCCCTCTTAAATAAAGGACGTCCAATTGTCATTAAACGGGATCGTATTTTAGAGCAGTTTGACTTGCAACAAGTTATAACAACTTTGGTTACCATACATGATATTTCTGATCACTGTCTAAAATTACCTTATTCTTGATTTTGCTGTTCAAGCTACACAATCTAGAGTGATTACATATTGGGATCACAAGAACTTTGATCTGAACAAATTCACTTCTGATTTGAATGCAATACCATGGTTGGAACTTGTTTACCTTGAAAATATCAATGCGAAAGTTGAATTGAACATGTCCCCTTTCGTACTGTTACTATCTGTAAACATTACTGATAATGTCAGAATGTTAATGACACGTCGACATAAATCCTACTTAAAATTAAAAAAAACTAAAAATACACATAATTTCGATTATTATAAATCTCTGAGAAATTTTACCAATACACACCTATTTGCTGGAAATGATTCTCGTAAATTTTGAGTTCTATTGAATTTGGGTGTTACTCCTATCAGATGTATCAAATGAATTGTTATTTTTAATCGAGACAGGTTAATTCCTCGGGTAATCGTGATTTGCAAGATTTCTATAACAATCATCAAATGTTGTCTGTCACTACACCTCTAAATTTTGCCTTGCCATCAGAAAAGGAGATTGCTCAGTTAATAATTTCCATTAAAACTGTTGTCCAACTAATTATTCTTTACTTATGTCACATCACATAGACAAGAAAAAGGCCATTACGGCTAACCAGATCTGCCGCAGGCTCCTAGGAAGGAACTGGGGTCTCAAACCATGAATGGCTCATTGGGCCTAAGTAGCAATAATCAGACCCATGGTCGCCTATGTCTCTATGTGAGCCTCAACTAAAGAGAGGAGCCCTAATCTGGTACACCGATGCTTCAAAGACAGTTACATCCGGAGTAGGCATGGGCATCAGTGAACCAAACAGCCACATCAAATTGCCCCTCAGCTCGGACATAACAATTTTCCAAGCAGAAGTTCTTGCTATAAACTTCTGCGCCGCTTTGAACATACAAAAGGGACAGAAAGGTGTATCCATAAACATTTTCACAGACAGTCAAAAAGGTTTTATGCCTCAGCAAAGTAGATCTAAGGTCACCTACCTTGTATACATCACCTTTTTTGTTCATTTCGATGATTGCGAGTCTCCAGCCTTTTCCGTGTTGCCTCCCGTACTACCTGGATAAGCTCTTCCAAACCGTTGATCTCTTGTATCCTCTGTTGCCAAGTGTCGAGGTTTCCCCTGTAGAATGCTACCCCTTCTTTCGATCAGTCTGTCGTGATGAACTTGCTCCCCAGTTCCGATCGCCTTCTGCCGCCCACCCCCTTTACCACCACCTCCAACGGTTGGTGATCCGACTCTACCGCTTTTCCCACTTTAAACCTTTCCACCCTCTCCCACATTTCCTGATCCACCAGTACATGATCAATCACAGATGTTCCTCTTTATTCCCATTCAGTATCTCCCATCCGTTTTCCTCCACCCATCTCAACATTTCTGTTCCTTCTCCATTCCGCACAGTATCCTTCGAGCGCCGTCGTCCCTCCTCTCCCCATATCACCACCCTTCCCCCCTCCACGCCCTCTCTAGCATTGAAATCCCCTCCCATTATTATATATCCTTCCGTCCCATCCCCTGCCATCTCATCCCATTGCTTTCTCGTCTCTTTCATTCACTTACTATACACAGTAACTATCTGCACCGCCTCTTTCTCCCAGCTGATTTGCCTTTTTACCATTCCCTTCTGCCTCCATCTCCCCTCCGTCTTACTCTCCTCCGTAATTCCTCTCGCTATTCCTGTTATAATACCCCCGCATCTCTTACTTCTCCTCTCTGCAAACACGTAAACCCATCTATACCCTTCTGGCAACTTTCCCTCAATCTTCAGATATCAACCCAGGTCTCCACCATACAAATCTCTTCAGATATTCCCAGAACTGCCCTCCCTTATTCGTAATCCTTGCTATATTCCAGAACACCATTTTCAACCCCTCGCTCTTCTCTGGCTTATCCCCTCTCCCGTCTAGTTTTTTGATAAAGTCCCTTGTTCCCCTCTCTTCATGTCGTCATAATTAATACTTCTCTTCACCAACTGTTCATATTCCAAATACGTTACCTTTAATAAATAATAAATCGTTGCATCATTCTCTAAATGGTATGAGAAGCTCTCAAAGTTTAATTTTTTACTAATGTATCACAATTAAAAAATTTGCAAGTATGCAACCAATATCACAATATTGGTATTGCAATACGCGATTTGCGTACGTGGTTGCATACTTGCAATTATGACGTGGGGTACGATAATTAATTAACACAGTGTACAGGATGGTTCAAATTCGATGTCCGAATAGGCTAACTCGAAAATAAAAAATATCGTAAAACCCGCAAATGTAATTATCTTGGTTATTATTATAGGTGGAGTATTATAACTAGGGCAAGGAACTTTTGTAACAAAACGATACGATTTCCCCCCTCCACTCGTTCTCAGCACAAAATTTCATACAAAAGTTGTTCTAAGTTAAATTCTAAAACTATTTTCTTAATAACATAATATATAAAAATAAATTATGTTCTTAATTATTGATCAAATCAAAAATTTTTATTAACAATATTTGTTTAGAATTACTTCAGGAACAGTGTTTGTTAATACAATTTTTTGCTAACTTGAAATTTTAATTTCCCTCTGAATAGTATGCTATCAAAATTAATTATCTCAACAATTATTGTTTTTATTAAAAAATGTTTTAAATAAAATTTGTTTCAATTTCGATTTTGAATTAATTATCTTAATAAAAAATTTGTACATCTCTATTAATTAACCATCTAAGTATAATTATGTATAGAAAGGGAAAAATTATTATTGTGAGGTTATCTCCTTAATTATTGATTAAATCAAAAAAAATTGTTGACAAAGTTTGTTTAGAATTGTTTCAGGAACAATTTTTGTTAACACAACTTTTTTCTAACTTGAAATTTGAATTTCCCACTGAACAGTATGCTACAAAAATCAATATTTTTGAGGTTATATCCTTATTGTTGGTTTAATCAAAAAATGTTGTTAACAAAGCTTGTTTAGAATTACTTCAGGAACAGTGTTTGTTAATACAATTTTTTGTTAACTTGAAATTTTAATTTCCCTCTGAATAGTATGCTATCAAAATTAATTATCTCAACAATTATTGTTTTTATTAAAAAATGTTTTAAATAAAATTTGTTTCAATTTCGATTTTGAATCAATTATCTTAATTAAAAATTTTTACATGTCTATTAATTAACCATCTAAGTATAATTATGTATAAAAACGGAAAAATTATTATTTTGAGGATATCTCTTTAATTATTGATTAAATCAAAAAAATTGTTGACAAAGTTTGTTTAGAATTGTTTCAGAAACAATTTTTGTTAACACATTTTTTTCTAACTTGCAATTTTAATTTCCCACTGAATAGTATGGTACAAAAATTAATATTTTTGAGGTTATATCCTTATTGTTGATTTAATCAAAAAATTTTGTTAACAAAATTTGTTTAGAATTAGTTCAGGAACAGTGTTTGCTAATAAAATTTTTTGCTAACTTGAAATTTTAATTTCCCTCTGAATAGTATGCTACAAAATTTACAGTTTCCTGTAAATTATAACTAAAAATGAAGAAAACATATTTCTGATATTTGAAACAAATATATTTGTTGAACTGTTTATCTTATATATGTTTTACACAAAAGTTGGAATAGATTGCATTATTTCACCTTTTTTATTACGATTTAATATTATTTTTAAATGACTTAATAAATTATCGATAGATGGCGCTCATGTTCTTTTTTTTTAATTCAAATAAACTTAGCAACATTTGTTTGTATTCAAAAATTTTCTGAAGTGTCACTTTAAAAATCCTGTTTTTAAGATCAATTACGAAAATTTTGAAAAGTTTGACATGTTAGAATGTTACATATTAAAAAATTATTTGTTTTTAAATATCAGAAGTTATCTTCGTATTTAATTGTTAACTTTTTAGATTTACCCTACCTNAAGTTTTGATAAAATTTTCGATGTTGCAATTTTCATCGATAATTTTCAAAATTCGCTATAAAATTAATTTCTTGAAGGATCCTTGTGGAAATATCACCATTTATTAATTAAAGTATATTCTTTTCAATGCAAAAAGCCATTTTGAAAAATCACTTTTAGTTTTTGAGAAATAAATTTTTGAAATGATCGACAATTTTTTCGAATTTTGCAATTTTCGCCGATTAAGTTCTAAAAATTCGTAAAAAATTGATTTCTTGAAATATGAGTATGAAAATTTCCCAAATTGTTAATAAAAGTGTCCTCTTTCCAATGAACTAATCCGTTTTGAAAAATAACTTTTAGTTTTTGAGAAAACAATATTTGAAGTTTTGATAAAATTTTCGATGTTGCAATTTACATCGATCTTTTCAATATTCGCTATAAAATTAATTTGTTGAAGGATCCTTGTGGAAATATCACCAATTAGAGTATAATCTTTTTAATGCAAAAAACCGTTTTGAAAAATTGCTTTTAGTTTTTGAGAAATAAAGTTTTGAAATAATCGAATTTTGCAATTTTCGCCGATTAAGTTTTCAAAATTCGTATAAAATCCAGTTCTTGGAATAGGAGTATGAAAATTTTCCAAAATTTTAATTAAAGTGGCCTCTTTCCAATGAATTAACCCGTTTGAATTTGAAAAATAACTTTTAGTTTTTGAGAAAACAATATTTGAAATTTTGATAAAATTTTCGATATTGCCATTTTTATCGATAATTTTTAAAATTCGCTATAAAATTCATATCTTGAAGGATCCTTGTGGAAATATCACCAATTATTAATTAAAGTATCCTCTTTTTAATGCAAAAAGCCATTTTGAAAAATCACTTTTAGTTCTTGAGAAATAAATTTTTGATTTTCGAATTTTGTAATTTTCGCCGATTAAGTTTTAAAAATTCGTATAAAATCCAGTTCTTGGAATATGAGCATAAAAATTTCCCAAAGTGTTAATAAAAATATCCTCTTTCCAATGCACCAACACGTTTTGAAAAATAACTTTTAGTTTTTGAGAAAACTATATTTGAAGTTTTGATAGAATTTTCGATGTTGCAATCCTGTACATAAAAAGGGAAAAAAACTTTATAAGTAAGATATAAATATACGGAATAAAAAAAAATAAATTTTATTGTTTATTTTCGACATGGTTTAGGTTGATACGGCGCCATATAAACTTCCCTTTGTCCCGCACAAGGTGGTTTCTCCAACTTTTCTTCATCTTTGTCATAACGTGCCAACAAGCGTTTTAGCTCAACATTTTGCGTTCGCAAACACAAAACTTCATCATTCAATTTCCTCCGATCTAAACAATCTCTTATTACCCAACTTTAACACTAAACCATAATTAATTTTACCTTTCAACATTTCGTAATACTTCTGCAATCCAATAAACAATCCATGCCACATTCTCATCCTACCCACATTAAAAAACGTTTTATATTTCATCCAAAATAATTTTATATCATCATCGCTTAATAATCTCGATAAAGTTTCGTGTCTATCAATATGAACCACCCCGGCCCCTTCCAAACTAAATTTGATACAAAATAAAGATTTTAATGAATTAATTTATAATAAGCAAAGTTAAATTAAACCTTGAATTATCGTTGAAATAAGCCGCTAAAAATTCTCTTAAAGCCCTAATAACGTACGCTGGGCTCACTTGTAAGGGGTGATTAAATCTGCACATAAATCTCGTGCTATGCACCGATTTTCGTAACGTTGTAATCGTTTGTGTATCCCCTTTTTCCGATGGAACGGAAGGCGCCATACATTCATCCGTCGTTGTTGAACTTTCACTTAAAGTGCTATCACTACTATCTTCTATAGCCACTAAGTTATGGATTATGTTTGAGATAACATCTTCGGGTTGAGAAACGGTTTGTTGGATACGTTTATAAAGCGGTTCTTCAAGACTTATTGTTGCTAAAAGATAAATTTGTAATTATATTAAATAACAAATTAATTTATTTTTCTTACAACTTGTGTTCGTATCGTCTAAAGCTGTGGTAGAAAATTTCTCTGATCCTTTAATTGAGGGGGTTCCCGATTTGGCACAAATTGCGCATTTAGCGTAAGGTAGAAAGAAATAGCATAATTGATCTATGTTTTCTTGTTCTTTTATTCCTAGGGCGGTGAATACGTTATCGATTTGAACTAAATGTTGGTTGTTTATTTCGTAGGGTTTTAATAACTCCTCGAGACGCTTCTCCATTAAGAACCCGCTCCTTTCCGAGATGCGATCCAAAATATGCCTTAAAAGTCGTTTGTAAGCCCGTATATCTTTGGGGGGTTCATGTTGCTTTTTGGTTTCACCTTTTGACATTTCGGACGGAGTGCGACTTGCTTTTGATTTTGTTACGACTGAAATTAAAACAATATATAAATAATTATCAGGGCACGGAACTTGATTAAATACCATACTGTTCAGTGGGAAAATAATAATTTTTCCGTTTTTATACATAATTGTACTTAGATGCTTAATTAATAGAGATGTAAAAATTTTTTATTAAGATAATTGATTCAAAATCGAAATTGAAACAAATTTTATTTAAAACATTTTTTGATAAATACAATAATTAT
>NW_019282589.1:84126-108646 GCF_000648695.1 Onthophagus taurus
ATTAATTTTTGTAGCATACTGTTCAGTGGGAAATTAAAATTTCAAGTTAGAAAAAAATTGTGTTAACAAAAATTGTTCCTGAAACAATTCTAAACAAACTTTGTCAACAATTTTTTTTGATTTAATCAATAATTAAGAAGATAACCTCAAAATAATAATTTTTCCGTTTTTATACATAATTATACTTAGATGCTTAATTAATAGAGATGTAAAAATTTTTTATTAAGATAATTGATTCAAAATCGAAATTGAAACAAATTTTATTTAAAACATTTTTTGTTAAAAACGATAATTATCGAGATAATTAATTATGATAGCATACTATTCAGAGGGAAATTAAAATTTCAAGTTAGAAAAAAATTATATTAACAAACCCCGTTCTTGAAGTAATTTTAAACAAATTTTGTTAACAACATTTTTTGATTAAATCAACAATAAGGATATAACCTCAAAAATATTAATTTTTGTAGCATANCATTTTCTAATTAGAAAGTAAAAATCCCCAAAATGTTAAAATGAATGATTTTTAATCATAAAGTTGATCATAACTCAAAAATTAAAGGTGATGGAGAAAAATATTTTGCATATTAATTGTTTATAATGAACCAAAAGTACATAATCCATTACCAAATTCAACTTAGTTATTATCATTTTCGAGTTAGAAAGTAAAAATCCCCAAAATGTTCAAATTAATGATTTTCGATCATAAAGTTGATTATAAGTTAAAAATTAAAGGTGATGGAGAAAAATATTTTGCATATTAATTGTTTATAATGAACCAAAAGTACATAATCCATCACCAAATTCAACTTAGTTATTACCATTTTCTAATTAGAAAGTAAAAATCCCCAAAATGTTAAAATGAATGATTTTTAATCATAAAGTTGATCATAACTCAAAAATTAAAGGTGATGGAGAAAAATATTTTGCATATTAATTGTTTATAATGAACCAAAAGTACNTATTAACAAACACTGTTCCTGAAGTAATTCTAAACAAATTTTGTTAACAACATTTTTTGATTAAATCAACAATAAGGATATAACCACAAAAATATTAATTTTTGTACCATACTGTTCAGTGGGAAATTAAAATTGCAAGTTAGAAAAAAATTGCGTTAACAAAACTTGTTCCTGAAATAATTCTAAACAACCTTTGTCAACAATTTTCTTTGATTTAATCAATAATTGAGGAGATAACCTCAAAATAATAATTTTCCATTTTTATACATAATTACACTTAGATGCTAAATAAATAGAGATGTAAAAAAATTTTATTAAGATAATTGATTCAAAATCGAAATTGAAACAAATTTTATTTAAAACATTTTTTGATAAAAACAATAATATCGAGATAATTAATTTTGATCTCATACTATTCAGAGGGAAATTAAAATTTCAAGTTAGCAAAAAATTGTATTAACAANAAGTAAAAATCCCCAAAATGTTAAAATTAATGATTTTCGATCATAAAGTTGATCATAACTCAAAAATTAAAGGTGATGGAGAAAAATATTTTGCATATAAATTGTTTATAATGAACCAATAATACATAATCCATTACCAAATTGAACTTAGTTATTATCATTTTCCAATTAGAATGTAAAAATTCCCAAAATGAATGATTTTCGATCATAAAGTTGATTATAACTCAAAAATTAAAGGTGATGGAAAAAAAATATTTTACATATTAATTGTTTATAATGAACGAAAAGTACATAATCCATTACCAAATTCAACTTAGTTATTATCATTTTCCAATTAGAAAGTAAAAATCCCCAAAATCTTAAAATTAATGATTTTCGATCATAAAGTTGATCATAACTCAAAAATTAAAGGTGATGGAGAAAAATATTTTGGATATAAATTGTTTATAATGAACCAAAAGTACATAATCCATTACCAAATTGAACTTAGTTATTATCATTTTCCAATTAGAAAGTAAAAATCCACAAAATGTTAAAATTAATGATTTTCGATCATAAAGTTGATCATAACTCAAAAATTAAAGGTGATGGAGAAAAATATTTTGGATATTAACTGTTTATAATGAACCAAAAGTACATAATCTATTACCAAATTCAACTTAGTTATTATCATTTTCCAATTAGAAAGTAAAAATCCCCAAAATGTTCAAATTAATGATTTTCGATCATAAAGTTGATTATAAGTTAAAAATTAAAGGTGATGGAGAAAAATATTTTGCATATTAATTGTTTATAATGAACCAAAAGTACATAATCCATCACCAAATTCAACTTAGTTATTACCATTTTCTAATTAGAAAGTAAAAATCCCCAAAATGTTAAAATGAATGATTTTTAATCATAAAGTTGATCATAACTCAAAAATTAAAGGTGATGGAGAAAAATATTTTGCATATTAATTGTTTATAATGAACCAAAAGTACATAATCCATTACCAAATTCAACTTAGTTATTATCATTTTCCAATTAGAAAGTAAAAATCCCCAAAATGTTAAAATTAATGATTTTCGATCATAAAGTTGATCATAACTCAAAAATTAAAGGTGATGGAGAAGAATATTTTGTATATTAATTGTTTATAATGAACCAAAAATACATAATCCATTACCAAATTCATCTTAGTTATTATCATTTTCCAATTAGAAAGTAAAAATCCCCAAAATGTTAAAATTAATGATTTTCGATCATAAAGTTGATCATAAGTTAAAAATTAAAGGTGATGGAGAAAAATATTTTGCATATTAATTGTTTATAATGAACCAAAAATACATAATCCATTACCAAATTGTATTTAGTTATTATCATTTTTCAATTAGAAAGTAAAAATCCCCAAAATGTTAAAATTAATGATTTTCGATCATAAAGTTGATCATAAGTTAAAAATTAAAGGAAATGGAGAAAAATATTTTACATATTAATTGTTTATAATGAACCAAAAGTACATAATCCATTACCAAATTCAACTTAGTTATTATCATTTTCGAGTTAGAAAGTAAAAATCCCCATAAAGTTGATCATAACTCAAAAATTAAAAGTGATGGAGAACTTACTTTTAGAATCTTCGTTTCCTAAAATGTCCATCGCTTTGATATAACTCCCAAGTTGTTTCTGATTCAATATAACACCCTCAGGTTTTTTCCATTCAATCCCCAATTGTTGTTCATACAAAATTTTATCAATCCCCATAATTCTATTAACCAATTTATTCGCATCAAAAGCATTCAATTCCCAAATTTGTTGAAACTTCTCGTCGTTTTTCTTCGACAAAGTAACAGCTTTCGTTTTGATTTCAACAGCGGAATTTTGCAACTTAGTAACGTCTTTAATCAACTTCGCAATTTCCGTATTAGTTTTCTCCTCGTATTCGGTGTTTCTTTTTCGTATCGCAATCGCGACATCTTGTAATTTATTAATTTTCCTTTTTTGTTGCGAATTTAAAACCAAGTTTTCGTCCTCGCGTTTCTTTAATATTTGAAAGTTGTAATCTAATTTTTCGCAATTCATCATCGCGGCCGATTTGATGGCTTCAAATTCGGTTTCGATCGTTTCGAGTTCCTTTTCTAATCTGATTTTTATTTCGCGATATTTTTCTTGTTGAACGCGACGTATTTCGTCCATTGCTACTATGAATTCTTCTTGTTGTTCGAATTTTCTTTTAACTTGGCGTTCTTCTTCGAGTTCGCGTTTTTTGTATAATTCTTCCCATTGTCGGTTGTTTATATCGATTAAGATTTTTCTTTCTTCTATGATAACATCGTCGATGTGTTGTATTTCCGCTTTGTAAGCCACTCTCATTGCTTTAATTTGATTTTCGATGCGGTGTGTTAATGAAGTTATGTCTTGGTTTTGCTTTTTTTGATCGTTTGTGAAGTTTATTTCAGCTTTTTTTATTTCGTCTTTTAACATTGCTATTATTCCATCTTTCTGCCTTAATAATTCCTCGCATTTTTCTTTTTGCGATTCCATTTCATCGTGAATTGCTAATGGATCGTGATACTTTAAAATATCACTCCAATGATCTGCAATTTCTTCAAACATTTCCTCCGCCTTTTTAGCCTCTTCCTCCAAAGCTTCGATTAATTTCTCACGATTAATCCCTTCAATCTCCCTCCGATCAATTTCACGACTCTCATTAGCTACTCTCACATTTGTAACATTCTCATAAGCTTCCGTAATTAATTTATCCATCACTGCTGCACTTTTTTCCAGTTGTGTTTGTACCAGACTCTTTTCTGCCGGACTATCAGATTCATCCTGTTCCCCTTCATCTTCCTGCATCTCTATCCTATCAAAATTAAAAGCTGTAAATTATAAGAAACCCAAATTTGAATTAACTTACCCTTCTTCTTCGGTGTTTCTGCGACTTAAAGCAGCTCTCCTTAAAGCTTCAATTCTGCGCTCAATCCTTAACCTTCGAGCTAATTTTCGTTCGTTTGGATCCGATGAAGTAACTTGAGGTTCTTGCTGAACCGGGGCAACTTCATCTTCGCATTCTTCAGGCGGTTCATCCATTCTTTTTACAAATTATTAAGCTTATTACAACTTTATTAACTGTCTAACGTCCAAAATAAATTTGTGTACGTTTCCTAGCAACCTAAAATATTAATATCGATCGCTGCAACAAAGGGTGGGAAGTGGCAGAAATAAACTTTTAATATAAAAGTTGTAAAATACTTCATTCTTAACAATATTGCTTTTTTATACTTTTACTCTTAACGAGAAAAATTCGAAAATGTGAAAAATAGATGAAATCGTGGTTTTATATCTTCTTGTTGGTGGAGCACGGGATTCGGAACGTTTTAGAAAAAAAATTTTTATATAAAAGTTGTAAAATACTTCATTCTTAACAATATTGCTCTTATACACTTTTACTCTCGGATGCTTAAATATTGAGAAAAACTCAAAAAAGGTGAAAATTAGATGAAATGGTGGTTTTATATCTTCTTGTTGGTGGAGCACAGGATTCGGAACGTTTTATAAAAAAGTCTTTATATAAAAGTTGTAAAATACTTCATTCTTAAGAATATTGCTCTTATATACTTTTACTCTCAGATGCTTAAATATTGAGAAAAACTTAAAAAAGGTGAAAATTAGATGAAATCGTGGTTTTATATCTTCTTGTTGGTGGAGCACGAGATTCGGAACGTTTTACAAAAAAAGTCTTTGTATAAAAATTGTAAAATATTTCATTTTTAAGAATATTGCTCTTATACACTTTTACTCGCAGATGCTTAAATATTAAGAAAAACTCTAAAAAGTGAAAATTAGATGAAATCATGGTTACATCTTGTTTTTGGTATAGCACGGGGTGCGGAACGTTTTAGAAAAAAAGTTTTAGTATATAAGTTGTAGTATACTGCATTTTTAACAATATTGCTCTTTTATACTTTTGCTCTCAGACGCATAAATATCGAGATAAACTGTAAAAGGTGAAAATTAGATCTTACATCTTCTTGTTAGTGAAGCACAAAATTCGGTGCTTTTACATCTTCTTGTTGGTAAAGCCGCTATTCGCGACGTTTCAGAAAAAAGTTTTAGTATAAAAGTTGTAGCAAACATTATTCTTAACAATATTGTCCTTTTACACTTTTGCTCTTAGATGCATAAATATAGAGAAAATCATAAAAAGGTAGAAATGAGTAATAGATATATTATGAAATATAAATTTTAAAAAATCGTATCTCAAGAACGAGTGGAGATATCATCATAAAATAAAGAACATTTTAAGGGGGCGGTTCAAAGCGTCCATTTTTATATACGCCGGGAGAGGTTACGTAGATGTACATTCACGACTTAATGCTACATATTTATAAAAAAGTAAATACGTAGGCTTGAAGTACATATATTACTCTATGGAATGACATATTTAGTATTCTAAAATAATCATGACGCTGACAGAAATAAATTACGAAAGTTAGTCATAATAAGGGCTTAATACAAATCGTTCTCTAGAAGAGATTAGGGACTTAAACGAGATGGCAAATATGTCATCTAATGCTTATGTATCTTAGGAACAGATTCCGTATTCGTAAAAGTGCAATAGCTGTGTGATTATTTCATGAATGTGTTTTTTCTGAAGATATGCGATTTTGTCACAATTTTTAGTCATTACGAAAAGGTGTAAAATGGGTTGCCTAAAATCGACAAAACAGTACTAAGTAAACCTTTGGCAATTACTTTGTAGATGGCTTTAGGTACTAATTAAAAATTTAAAAAAAAAATAAATATAAAAAATAATTAATTGCCAATAAAATGTTATAAAACGTATTATAAATTGATTACTAATCTTGAGTTGGTAATAACATTTGTTCATGGCCAATTTCTCTTTTAACTACTGAGTAAATAAATATATATAACAGATAGAAGATTTGTAGGCAATTATGAATGAGTTGCTGATCACAGTCCTTCCGCCCTAATTTTTAGTGATTATATTAACACTGAGAAAGTAAGAAATAACACAGCAAATTGTTATCAAGATATAAGAACATAAATAATCTAAAGTAAAGTAATAATAATTTGTAATAGACATAGATAACAATAATACTATTTATTCACAAAAAAAAACGGTTCTACATTATAAAAAATAATAAAAATCAATAACAACTTTAATTTTATTTTACAATAAAAAAACCATCTTAGAATAACAATTTTTACAAAACTATTTCACAATAAAAAACCATCATATACAGGGTGTTTCGGTGACTCGGGGAACAAATGTAACCACATATACTAGAGTGAAAATGATGACGATTCATGTAAAAAAAATTAGTAAAAGTCCTCAAATTGCAAAGATACAGGCCATCAAAGTTATGAAATTTTAACACATTTTTCTAAATATCTTAAACACTATTTATGGTAAAGCGTTGAAATTTGGTACAGCGTAAACTAACATCACGTAAAATCATTAGGCAATTTTTGAGTTGGATCGGTACGCGGGAACAATGCTATACAGGCTGTTCATAAAGTTTGTTTGCTCAGAACTTTTTTATCCTATCATTACCCTACATTTATTTTTGCATTTTCTAATAGTAAATTTAGTTTAGAAACTTTTATCACTCTTAGAGAATATTGATAAAAACCACCGTTTCCGTATTAAATGCAAAAATGTTAGGCTCCGAATTCAATAACACTAAAAAAAATAAATAAATAAATAATTTGAATTAGCAATGACAAGTGAAAATCGAACTGAGCTGTCATAACTATTATGTATGCAACATGTCCAAGTGTAGATTTAGCTAAATCACATTTTTAATTTGTTTTAGTTGGTTTAATAAAAGAACTCAAAAACAATAAATTAAAAATCAACACTAACAGGAATAATAAAAAAAGTACATAAAATAACAAGACAAGTAATAAAAAATACTAAAGGATGTTCAAAAACTTAGATTTCTTTTTTTTAGTAATAGCACTATTGAAATCGGAACCCAACATTTTTGGATTTAACACGAAAACGGTGATTTTTATGAATATTATCTAAGAGTAATAAAAGTTTCTAAACTAAATTTACTATTAGAAACTGCAAAAATAAATGTAGGGTTATGAAAGAATAAAAAAGTTCTGAGCAAACAAACTTTAGGAACAGCCGGTAAGCATTGTTCCCGCGGACCGATCCAACTCATAAATTGCCTAACAATTTTACACGACATTGATTTATACTGTACCAAATTTCAGCGCTTTACTGTAAATAGTGTTTAAGATATTTGGAAAAATGTGTTAAAATTTCCTAACTTTGATGGCCTGTATCTTTGAAATTTGAAGACTTTTACTATTTTTTTTTACATGAATCGTCATCATTTTCACTCTAGTATATGTGGTTAAATTTATTCCCCGAGTCACCGAAACACCCTGTATACAATATAATCAAGTGACGAATTCAGTAATGTTGTAAAATTAAATGCATGAATATTGTTGAAATATTAATCATTGACTGACGAAATTAAACCGATTTTTTTATCAATTTTATGAACCCAAGAGGTTCGAATCGCCACCTTAAAGAAAATACTAAAGAGACAAAAAAGTACCACTAAAGTATGTGCTTATAACCCATATTTTTTTATGTTAATATTACATAGCGTTAAAAAGTTCTTATAAAATAAATCAAGGGGATGGTGAATTGCATCCCCTTAGAGGGTGCTAGGGAAGTTTAAGGTATGGTTGAAAATAAGGTATCAGCCAGTAGTACATACATACAAAAATTCAAATTCTATGGTTTACTTATACTCGAAATAAAAGATAAAATGTAAATTTTTGGCTCAACTTTGACAGCTCATAGCTCGAAAACAAAAGAGTTGGGACCCTATGTTTATATAAAAAACTTGTGTTATTTTGGCAAGTACTACATCCTAGTAAAGCTTCCCGATTAAAAACTGATCCACCCTGTATATGGCCAAAAATCTGATTCCTGTGGAATTGGGTCGAAAATGTTTAATATTGTTGTAATACATTGTTAATGTTGAGTTAGGATCTAATACTGGTAAAAAAAATTTGTGTTAACCAAAATTTAGGTAATAGAAATATTTGAATAAATAATTGAAAATAAAAATTAATTGTTTAAAAGTAAAAATGTTAAGTTATGAAAATAACACCAAATAATATCGAGAATAGGCATCGCGTAAGGCTAAACCAGAATATATTCCTCAATGAATAAAATATTTCAACGGTAGGATGACTAATTGTAAGCTGATATAAAAAAGCGTCGCTATGAATAACTGAATTGAACTCTCGACGACCTCTTTTAACCAACAGCGGAACTATACAAATTTTTTTTGCACTTTTGCGAACATCACGTGATTGAACCGCGACCTTAAAGCAAATTTGATGAATATTTAATGCAAAATAAATAATTTTTTATTTTCCATAATCACTGTTATTATGATTTTTTAAACCCAACTATGCATATTTGATTGTTATAAATAATAAACATAAATTTTAAAAAAGCGTATCTCTAGAACGAATTGAGATTACATGATGAAATAAAGAACATTTGTTTTGTCAGCGTTTGGGAAAGTGTTTAACAAAGTGGTTCAAGCACATCTATTCTTTGGTCTTAAGTTTAAAATCAATTGTAACATGGTTTTTACATGATGTAACATGGTCGCTCGGTTGAAAGTAACTTGTTTGAATATACTCATAATCAGTATATCTTATCTTCTCTGGATGATTGTTGTCAAGTTGATTCAGTTTATACGACTTTTAGTAAAGCTTTCGACCGGGTGGATCACAACTTACTTCTGTTTAAACAAATGAAGTTTGGTGTTCTTTTTCGTTTGTTTCGGTTAGAGGTTTTTTCTCTCATTCTGTGTCGTTTCTTTCTAGTGTTCCCAAAGGTAGCTATCTAAGTCCTTTACTGTTTATTATTTATATTAATGACATATTCGACGTCGTTAATTATGCCCAATGTTTAATCTGGTACTGCAATCTCGAAGAGTGCCATTGGTCATCGCGGGCTGGATAAATCAATGCTTCAAACAAACATCTCTTCACAGTCGGCTACGCTGACGACGTGGATTTTCTTTGTTATAGATGCAAAGACCGAGATTGTTCTCTTCACCAAACAGAGGAAACTGACACACTTAACACCACCCTATTTCTGCAACAGTCCAATTACCTTTGCTCCAGAGGTGAAATATCTTGGACTGACTTGGAAATCACACATTAGTTGCAAAACCAAAAAAAAAAAAAAAAACGATTACACTCATCCTATATCGAAGGGCAATTGGGATTACATCCTAAATCCGTGGGTTACAATGTGGATCTACACTTCTGTGATAATACTTATGATAGCTCATGGAGCCATAGTTTGGTGCTCAGCACTAAAACATGCATATAAGAC
This sequence comes from Onthophagus taurus, assembly GCF_000648695.1. Classification (NCBI taxonomy): domain Eukaryota; kingdom Metazoa; phylum Arthropoda; class Insecta; order Coleoptera; family Scarabaeidae; genus Onthophagus; species Onthophagus taurus. The sequence goes on from NW_019282589.1 coordinate 93,945, forward strand.
TAGACTGCTGCGAAAATTGCAACTCCTGAGACTATGCTGAATGTGCTGTTCCTAGATATTATTATCAGGGAGGTGGCCGTGATGGTGTTGCTTCGATTGCGATCAGTGGATAATAAGCAGGTTGTAAAAATAGTCCGGAGCGAACTCTGGAGTGAGGCTGTTCGTAAACAACCCCTCCTTGAAGCTAGCATAGACTACATCAAACCTATTTTCTTAAACAGGTTACACTTTGGCACTGAGACGATACCCCAGAGCAATTTTAGCACAGGTAAAACGCGGACCACACTGATAGATCAAAAAAGACTGGAGGCTCCGAAGCGAGAATCTTCTCGCACGATCTCCAGCTGCACTTGTTCATTTCGCTAGGGTCTTACTACACGAGTGCTCAGGCCGAAATAACTGCTATAAATATAGCAGACAGGCTATGCTAGCGCTTAATAGGCATCGAACTACATCACCATTAGTGAAATTCTGTCGGCAATCACTTGAGGAGGATAATGTTTATAACAACGTCACCATAAAGTGGCGGAAAGGACATATCGGAAATTAGGTACACGATCATGCAGATAAGCTAGCGAAACTGGTGGTTAAGAAGTCACCGGTTTCCCCTGAACCGTTTGTACCGCTAACTTTTAATACAGCATCAAAGCTGATCAACTCCATCTCCCATCGAGCTTTTTGGGATAGATGGGATGAGTCTGTAGTAGATGTCTTTGCAAAGAAAACTTTACGCTCTACTCTGACCTGAAGATGTCTACTCAGTTCCTGAGAAAATCAAAAAGTGATTTGAGGCTCTTCATCCACTTCCTAACCGGACGCTGCAGGTTACGTAAGCATATGTTCTATCTTCTCATACCCTATTTGGTACACTCCAGAAATTAAGCTGCTAATAAAGTTGAAAGAGTATTATAGGAAGAAGTGAAGTAGAAGCAATGGTACTTTCTATTCAGCGGAATATAAAAGACTGAGATGTTTGACTAAACAGAAAATCTCTGATGCGTATAGTTCCTTTACTATTAGTGCTGAACAATCGCTTAGTTCTGATTCCCGTAACTTTCGGAGTTACATTAGACAGAAAACAACGACCTCACGACTTCCCGGCAAAATGATCCTGAAAAAATAGTTAATGCTTTTGCAGATCAATTCTCTAGAGTATATATTGGTGTCTCTGTTTACAACATGGTTGATGTACATTCTACGTATCCTCCAGTATTTGTTGCCGATGTCACTGAAGAACAGGTTCTTCATTTCCTAAAAAGGTTACCGAATAAATTTACTGCTGGTGATGATGATCTTCCTGCATTTTTCGTTCGTAATTGCTGTGCAGTTTTTGCAGTTCCGCTTCATTTAATAATTAACCTATCCTTAAGCATTTGCTCGTTTCCTAAACTTTGGAAGCACTCACGTATTGGTCCTGTATTCAAAGATGGTTCCAACATTACTGATTATCGGCCGATATCGTTATTGTCCAGTCTCGCTAAGGTATTTGAACAGATTATTTACAAGATGATTTATCCGCATGTTCAGTCATTTGTATCACCATATCAACATGGGTTTATCAACCGTCGTTCAACCATTAAAAATCTCGCGGTGGTTACTGAGGTGATTTGTGAATCTTTGGAGTCAGGTGGTATACACTGATTTTTCTAAAACATTCGATATGATTCATCATGACGTCCTCTTGTATGAACTTAATGCTTTTGGCTTATCTCCTAAGTTTATGAAACTATTTAGCTTTTACTTATCAGGTCGTATAAATTATATGTACTACATCGGTTATGCGTCTATGGAGTTTATGGCTAAGTCTGGTGTTTTTCAGGGCTCAAATCTAGGCTCCCTACTATTTGCTATCTTCTTGAATGATATTCTTAACAAATTCTCATCAAGCGTACTAGCTTATGCGGATGATTTGGGAGTTATTTTTAACCGCAAATTGTCTTTTGTATCGCACATTGAAAATATTGCATCTTCTGCTGCATCGCGTGCCTTTTCTGACATCGGTGTGTACAAGTGCCTGTTTTTGACCTTTGTATTGTCCAAATTAGAGTATGGCTCTGTAATTTGGTAGCCACAATGTGTGTGTCATAGACTTATGTTGGAGCGAATTCAGAAAAGATTTTTCAAATATTTGTCTCTACGCTTGGACGGATCATGCCCGGATCGTGGAACGGATTACGCATCCCTGCTGCAACGCCACAACTTTTCTGCACTAGACGTGAGATGAGATGACCAGTGTATCAAGTTTTTATCGAGTTCGATTACCTCGAATTATTGGAGATGTACACTAATTTTTCGTTTATTTGTCTTATTTTGTATATAATTTTAATTTACGGTAATAATTAGAGGTACTTGACGATACGTATGAAATATAGTATATATCTCGGTAAATATTGACTTCATAAAAAAACATATTATACAAAAGTTGTTTAATATTTTATTTGGTTTGAAAAAAATTTAGAAATTGTTTATTAAGAAAATTTAACTAATAACATGAATTTAGATATTCGAGATCGTCAAGTACACGGAATTCCTCAAAGAACTAGAAAAATTTGTAAAAAAAAACTTTGAAAACTTTGTCTAGTGTTAGTTCTAGTTTTAGTGCAATAAAAATATACAACATAGAGATGATGTCCAAACATGACGTCTAGCAACATCATGTTTGGACTCATTTTAATGTTTTTTTTAATAAAGAATGCATCATAAAAGAACACCATCAAGTTGTCCACTTGTCTATTATACGATAACTAACTTCAGATTTAAAGTATCAACCTCAATTTTGACATATTTGTAATCTTCATTAAAAATCCTTTAAAATGAGTACAAACACGACATATTTATCTTCAATATTAATGAAGTTATGGTCAACTTTCGGTTAGAAATGTCAACGTCAATTTTAACATATTTGTAATTGTCGTGAAAAATCCTTTAAAATGAGCCCAAACATGATACGTTTAATTCCAATATTACTCGAGATATAAGCAACTTCCGGTTTGAAATGTCAATGTCATTTTGACATATGTATTCTTAATTTTTATAAAATGTTTTAACATTTGTCACAAAAATAAAAATATAATAAAGAGAAATTAAAAGTTAAGGTTGGTATTAATATTTAATAATTAAATTGCTATCTTCATTGTTGCTAACTTCGGGTTTAACGTTTTTTATTCTACCTTTTTTGTTTTTTGAGATAAGTGCGTCATGTTTGGACTCATTTTAAAAGTTTTTTAATAAAGAATACATCATAAAAGAACACTATGAAGTTGTCCATTTGTTTATTATACGATAACCAAGTTCAGATTTAAAATGTCAACCTCAATTTTGACATATTTGTAACCTTCATTAAAAATCCTTTAAAATGAGTACAAACACGACATATTTATTTTCAATATTAATGAAGTTATGGTCAACTTCCTGTTAGAAATGTCAACGTCAATTTTGACATATTTGTAAATGTCGTGAAAAATCCTTTAAAATGAGCCCAAACATGATACGTTTAATTCAAATATTAGTCAAAATATAAGCAACTTCCGGTTTGAAATGTCAATGTCATTTTAACAAATTCTTAATTTTTATAAAATCTCTTAAAATTTATCACAAAAATAAAAATACAATAAAGAAAAATTAAAAATTAAGGTTGGTATTAATATTTAATAATTAAATTGCTATCTTCATTGTTGCTAACATCGGGTTTAACGTTTTTTATTCTGACTTTTTTGTTTTTTGAGATAAGTGCGTCATGTTTGGACTCATTTTAAAGGTTTTTTAATGAAAATGACAAATTGACAAACGTCAAAATTGACGTTTCAAACCGGAAGTGATTGTATTTCCATTAATATTAAAGTTAAATATGTCGAGTTTGTACTCATTTTAAAGGATTTTTTATGAAGATTACGATTATAATAATAAAATTAAAGTTGACATTGACAACTGAAAATTTTTTTCACGGTTAAACCCGACTATTTCTAGTTCTAGGTCTTGTGTTAGTTCTAGCGATGGTGCTAGTGTAAAACCATTGACTATTTTATACTATAGAGTAGTATAATCAATGGTAAAACTAGAACTAACCCTAGAAATATTCGGGTTTAGTCGTGTGTCTTCAGACTGTTCTAAGTTCGTGTCTAAGACGCTAGTCTAAAACGGTAATTGTAGTTTTAATTATTATTTAACCCTAAATTGATCTAAAAATATTTTTTTTTCGATTTAATCCACTTACCTTGCTTATAATTTCGTCCATTTACCTATTTTGAATTAAATACAACCTTTAAATCCAATTAATTATGTGTTTTTTTATTAAAAAAACTTAAATTCGACGTCAATTTTGACAAGCAACTTGACTGCAATATTTGGATCTTAATCACCATGGTAACAGAGTCAAGTTGGATAACCTAACAAAAATAAAATTATAACCGTTAATATTTCGCTTTATATTTTAATTTTTTTAATTTTATTTTATATATTTTTTTAAATATTTTTGTGTATTGCTTTTTAAGTGAAATAAATAAAAACATAGAAATATCAATTCTTCCAATGACGTCACAACGTCGGGGGGATACGTTCATAACAACAGCGTTCATATGGATACTCAACCTTGATTATGATTATTAAATTCAATTTATATAAATAAATTATATATAAATATAAATCATTTTTTAACGTTTAAATAATAAATAACAAAATAAAACTTATTTTATCAATAAAAATATCAAAAAGTTAATTTCGTTAATTTCATAAAAAGCACGCTGTTTTACCGACACTGTCAAACAGCTCTTTTTCCAGTCAAACATGGCGGTGAGTACTTGCGTTATTTATTTTTATTCGCTTAAATCAGCAATCATCTTAAAAAATAAAGCCCTAAAATTATTAATTCCGCTTAAATCTCATCCTTTAGTACTAAATTCGTTAATTTGCAACAAAATTTTTTCTCAAAAACTCATAAAATAATCGTTGTTGTCATGTTGAACCAATTTGAGGTTATGTTAAAATCGCATAAAATCACCTTTTTTCGGCTTTATTTCTTAACTTTGTTAAGATAATACTTTAAATATACTTTAATTGATTTAGATTTAACTCATATTTGCTTTAATAACGATTTATTGATAAAAAAAAATTATTAATTGAGGTTATGTTAATTGTTGATTTAATTATTTATGTTTTAGCCCGTTGCAAAGAAAGAGAAGAAAGAAGTTAAAGACAAATCCAAAAATGTAATGAGGGATTTGCACATAAGAAAGCTTTGTTTAAATATTTGTGTGGGGGAGTCTGGTGATAGATTAACAAGGGCTGCAAAAGTGAGTAATTTTAATTAATAATAAGTTATGTTTTAAATAATAATTAATTAAAGGTACTTGAGCAATTAACCGGGCAACAACCGGTGTTTTCAAAAGCACGTTACACCGTTCGTTCATTCGGTATTAGACGTAATGAAAAAATTGCTGTACATTGCACTGTAAGGGGGGCCAAAGCTGAAGAAATCCTCGAGCGTGGGTTAAAAGTGAGAGAATACGAATTGAGAAGGGATAATTTCTCAGACGCTGGTAACTTTGGGTTTGGAATCCAAGAACATATTGATTTAGGGATTAAATATGACCCAAGTATTGGTATTTATGGTTTGGACTTTTTCGTTGTGTTGGGGAGACCTGGATTTAATGTAGCCCATAGGAGGAGGAAGCAAGGGAAAGTTGGACATCCACACAGATTAACTAAAGAGGATGCAATGAAATGGTTCCAACAGAAATATGATGGAATTATTCTATCAAGTAAAAAATAAATTAAATTAACTTTAATGGTTAAGTTAATTTGTTTATGAGGAGGAGAATAAAACTTTTTTTTTTTTGATTTAGAAACAATTTTTATTAACAACACCAATTTCTTTCTTCCTTGTTTATAACAATATCATTTTTATTAATTTCAAAAACATTTCTATTTGAAAGCTAGAGATGATTGAAATTCCTATGATTGCACAAAAACTAAATAAATAAAAATAAGAACCTTAAAACAACAAAAATGGACGAATTTGATAATATAGAAAAATATCTTGTGCTAAATTACTCTTAAATTATTAATATTAATATCTGTGCAAAAAAAAAAATACTTTTAAATACGTTTATATTTAAATTTAATTAGTTCTATTCTTATCAATTTGATTAATTTCGGCTGGGGTGAATCCTAAAATGCTTTGGATCGCTTTTAGATGACCTTGACTATTTTCTTTGTCAGTTAAGAAGTAGTAAATTGCTGATTTTAAAAATTGCAGTGTTATTTCTGGGTCGATCTTATTTTTGGCGTTTTTAGCCTCCATCAATTGCCTGTACATAGCCTTAAAAAAACGATAATATTAAAAATTGAAATAATTCTACTTAAAAATTAAATGAAAATAGTTAAGCGTAAAAAAGGAGTTTGTTTAACCCATCTGCATCATTTAGACGAAATGATAAAATGGTTCATATCACCAAACTTTTTTTTATTATACAGGGGTGTGTCAAATGTCTGGTATATAGCCAATAACTTTGTGGTTTTAAAGTAAAATGTTTCAAATAAAAGTTTCTTTATTAATTGTGGCCCATATCTTGGCGATGTTTGCATTGTTTTTTTTGCATATTTTGATCATCTCTACGCGATTAATATATCAAATTATACCTATGGTTGTATAAGAAACAAATTCGTTTTTTGAAACTATTAAATCAGCAAATTAGAATCAAAGTAGGCGTTGAAATTACATCGTTGATACCATTAACACGTTGACTGCTGCAATAGTCGCTGAAAGCCTATCCATTCTAAAGTACCGCGGTTCATGAAGCATGTTTTCGAGCCATAATGGCGGTTTGACAGCTTGTCACTACATCTCACCACTTATTTACAAAAATATTGCCTTTGGAGTTGCAAAAATAGCACTTTCGAGTCTTCAGAGTACCACGAGAAAAAAAGAAAGGAAATTTGACGTAATATTATCAATAGAACGACATAGTTTTAAATTTCCCGCTTGACTTTCGAGCCAAAATGGCGTCAAACCGCGGTACTTTGTAAATCTTTAATCCGTTTTGGCTGGAACAATTTAAAATTAAAAAATAGGTATGAGAATTAACTGGTGACGTGCATCAAGTTACACTTCTCATGGCAGTCAACGTGTTAAGCATAAATTCGGTGACTCAAAGTGAAGTTTTATAAATTAGTTACAACGACAGTATCTAAAATATTACAAAATTCTTTAACACCGGAAGTGTTAATAACCTTATAAAAAGTGACGAAATGACAAAACTACATTAAATGTGCTTTTCTTATTTGTAGTTTTATACTACTTCTTGTTTCCATGTTTTATTAGCTTCAGCTTGCTCACGAATTTGAGGATGCCGATTATGACAAGAAATGATTGGTAGGTGTACATTACATTACATTACATACAATACATATCGGGTAGGCGGACCAACCAACCTTGCACCGCGACCCTAAGGATCTATTGTACCCCGATAGATATCGTTATCAAATTTCACCGTGCAGTCCAATGCTCTTAACGAACATTAATATCTTGCTCGGCGAAAGGTCATTCAGATCTTTTGAGGAGGTAAACTGCGACCCAAAAATCGAGAATCTGATACGGTTAACGGCAGGGCAGTGGCATAAAACATGCTCAACCGTCTCTGCTTCCTCCGCACATAGTCGGCATTCAACATCGTCGGCTAAACCCAACAAGTTGAGGTGTGCTTTTAATCGGCAGTGCCCAGTAAAAACACCCATTAGAACTTTTATGCTACTACGGGCAAGTCCTAAAATATTCCCGGGTTTGACAGTGGCGATGTTAATAAACACCTTAGCATGTCTCATTCCAGGAGAACTGGTCCACAGTAGGCGAAGTCTCTCTTCAGCCCACAGTCCAATCCTATATTTGGCCATCGCAAATGATACACCAACTGCTGGTTCCGGTCCCACAAACGCTTCAGCGCTGCCATCTCGTGCTAGCTTATCTGCCGCTTCATTGCCAGCAACCCCAGAGTGACCCGGGACCCAGATCAGAGAGACTCTGTTATCACAACTCAGTGTGTTTAATGTTCTCTTACAATCATTAACCAGAGCCGACACCGTTTTCACGGCTTGCAGCGCCTGGAGAGCGGCTTGACTGTCTGAGAAAATTCGTACTGTCATGTTCTTCACCCCTCTTTCAAGAAGGATTTTAGCACCCATGTCAATAGCAAATACTTCCGCCTGGAATACAGTACAGTACGTACCCAGGCTGTAGGCTTGCTTAATTCGAGGTGTCTGGCAGTATACTCCTGCTCCTACCCCTTCAGGCGTTTTTGATCCATCTGTGTACAAGCAAATGTCTGCCCGAACCAGAGAATTTTCATTTTCGATCCAGGACTGCCGCTCAGGCAGTACAATCTGGTATCGAGCATTAATCACTGATAGTGATACCGCCAAATCTGACGGCATTGATAGCACAGTATCAGTGCTTATAATGTCTTCCGCAGCCCATTGGTAGGACATGTCGGAACAGTTTTGAGCATATTGCTTAAATCTGTAAATGGTTGTTCTAGCCACTTTCTCTATATGCAAATGCAGAGGAGATAGGCCAAGCAGAACCTCCATTGCTAGAGTTGGCGTTGTGCCTATCGCACCAGAGATTGCCAATCCAGCTACTCGTTGAATTCGTGAAAGTTTACTGATAACTGAAGTCTGTCGGACTTTCCTATACCAGGCTGCTGCTCCGTATGTGATCATAGGTCTAACCACAGTCACATAGAGCCAGTACAGTCTTTCAGGGGTAAGACCCCAATTTTTTCCACAAAGACTGCGACAAGTCCACAAGGATAGTCTAGCTTTGTGCAAAACTCCCTGCAAATGTCCATTCCATGACAGGGTTTTGTCTAGGATTACTCCTAGATATTTGACTTCCTTTGAGAAAGGAATTTCTTCACCTTGGATAGTTGGGCGGATTAGTCCATCCAACTTTCGCTTCCTGGTGAAGGGCACAACAATTGTCTTTTGCGGGTTTATTGAGAGGTTCTCTCCCTTACACCAAGCGCAAATGGTATCTAGGGTCACCTGGAGGACTTTAGATATCCTCGGCAAACAGGTTCCTTTGACCATAACGACAATGTCATCAGCATAAGCTTGTATTTCCACACCAACGGCTTCGACTATCGCAATCAGATCGTCAACTAGGAGGGACCAAAGCAGGGGAGATAACACCCCTCCCTGCGGGCAGCCACCTCCCGGCCTGAAGCGTATCGTATCACCGTGGAGTGAAGTAGAAACTATTCTACTATCTAGCATATTGCGGATCCAACCCGCTATAGTTGCTTCCACTCCCCTGTCAAGAGCAGCTCTTTCAAGAGATTGTGGTATTGCGTTGTTGAACGCTCCCTCTATATCCAGAAACGCACAAACCAAGATTTCTTTATCCTGCAGCGTCCTGGATACTCTACCAACTAAGTTGTGTAGAGCCAATTCTGCTGATTTTCCCGCTTGATAAGCATACTGGTGGCGACTCAGTGGACCAGATACCAATGGCACCGTACGGATATACCGTTCCAGAACTTTTTCAAGGGTTTTCAGCAGAAATGACGTTAGGCTGATGGGTCGAAAGGCATTAGAAGTAGGGACCGAACGGCCCGCTTTGGGTATGTAAGATACCCGTACCTTAGTCCATTCTGCCGGCACATATTTCCAGGCGACACTCGCTCTGAAAATTTTTACCAAAATTGGCAACAACAAAGACCTCCCCTGCTGTAACAAAGCAGGAAAGATATTGTCTTCTCCAGGCGATTTGAACGGCTTAAACGTTTGAATTGCCTGGTCCACGGATGTGTAAGTGACGACTTTTCTAGCCACACTCCAATCCGTATTTGAGGGGCGCTTTGCCTTGCAGGAATAGCCCGCTGTGGCATTATCGGCCCTCATCATCAGGCTTCCTGGGAAGTGAGTCTGCATTAGAAGCTCCAACAAGGCTCTGCTAGAGTCAACAATTATATAACAGCAGATATTGGAGTGACATCAATCCACATTAGATTCAAGAAGGCCGTACTCAATATCCACAAAAGATAAATGTTTGGGCTGGCATTCTTTCTGGATGAGTTATTGGACCTTTTTTTTATAAACACAACATTAAATGCAGAAAGATATTTAAATCTACTGCAAAATGAAGTAGTGCCTGCGGTTGAAGCTTTGTTCCCAGCAGATAATCGTGGAATCGATGATGACATCGTATTCCAGCAAAATAAAAGACCTCTGCATTATGGTATTCAGGCAGTACCTAAATGTACGTTTTCTTGGAAAGTGGATTGGCAGACGAGGACCAATTGAATGACCAGTTAGGTCACCTGATTTTTGAATAAGTTTTGATGTCTCTCACACAAAATGAATTGGCATCTTTAGAACTGACGTATAAATGGGGTGTGATGAACAAGCACAATTCAAACAAAGATTTTCAAATAGCAGCGATTCCGATTCCAATATTTTCCAGTCGTCTAGTACCTCTTCAGCTTATTTGTAGGACAAATAAGAAAGTAAAACGCCCTCCTCACCACGTTTTTGCCGACCAATCAGAATCAGATTTACCAGAGAATCGAAAGATGCTTTGGGTGTCCTGGTGCATTGTTCAATAGCAGCTTCTTCTTCTTTATCTGCACTACCAGACTCACCATGCATTAATCCATGTTTAATTCCAAACCTCCTTTTAAACTTTGCAAACCAGCCAGTAGTAGCCTTGAATTCTAACTCTTCGAATGACGAACCTGGAGTTTGTTCTCTTAATTTCTCAAAAATTTCTCTAGCCTTCTCTTGAATAATAGTCATACTAGTTACATCTCTTTTCATTTCCCGTTCATTTATCCAAACTAAAAGCGACCTCTCCATTTTTTCATGGATGGCACTTCTTTGCTTGGCAGATGTGATTTTCGTTACTCCTTTAGCTGCTTGAGTCTTCTTGATGATATCTTTCTTAGNACTGCTAACAGGTCTAAATACTGCAAAAGGAAGATAAAATATTTTGGAGAAAACATACATAAGTTTGGCAGAAGACTAGATACTGCTTCTAGAAGACTAAATACTGCTTTCTGAAGACTAGATACTTCCGACAGGTCTAAATACAGCGTCTGGAACACTAAATAATGCTTTTTAAAGACTAAAATTGCAATTCCACTTCATCATTCACCAACAAGCCTGTGTGATAAGAGTCTCTTGATAATGTAATGGCGGTAGTCACAAAAATAATCAACCTCATCTCATCGCAGGCTTTAAACAGGCTATAATGTTTGCATAATAAAATAGTGCAATAATGTTCGCTGGTTGAGTCGCGGGATTGTACTTCAAAGATTTGTTGATTGCTTGGAAGAAATCAGACTGTTTCTGCAAAATGAAGGAAAAGTTGAAGAATACCCACAGTTTTTGGATGTTATGTGGCTTTCAAAATTGATATTTTTTACAGACATATGCCAACATTTAAATAAGTTAAACATGAGGCATAAATAAAACAGTTATCGTCATGGTATACCTCATTGGAGCTTTTGAATGAAACCAGACGAAGACCAAGTTACTGAAGAATTTATTTTTGTGATTGATTCTTCAATCAGGAAATTTTCTCAGTTCTAAGAATTATCGGAAATACTCAAGCTTATTATGTGACGTCATTGGATAAACTGAATTTGTCCCAATTGGATTGGTTGGAAATTGAAGAATTTGCAATGCACCTGATTGATTTCCAGTCTAGTTCAATATGGATTCAAAAATTTATTGAAACAAGGAAAGAGTTAGAATTAATTGAAACAGAGTAATATAAGTGAAAATGCTAATAACAAAATTCTGAAAACATGGAATGCGTTATCAGATACATTTAATTGTTTGAAGAAGCTGGCTCATGCTATTTTAACAATATTTTCATCAACCTATGCCTGCGAGGCAAAGACTCGAGAGTTAAAGACTCGGTTAGAAACCGTTTGACAGATGACTTCAGTTCATCATGCATTCTGCTAAATTACTGCCACTATTTTTGTGAAAATTTATGTCCTCTTCCAAGTGATTTTCGTCCTATATCTATTATTTCCGTAATTTTTTAAGCACTTGGTGTATATGCGATATTTTGATGAGCACAAGATTATCACTGATTTTCAATCTGGTTTCCGGCGAGATCATAGCACATCGGCGCTTATCAAAATTACCGATGATATTAGACGTGTTTGCGATGACCGGCGTTTGAGCTTATTGGTTTTGCTTAATTTCAGCAAATCATTTGATTCTGTTATAGCAAATCTTTGTATGTACGTGACTATTCATCTTTCTCGTCTGTATTTACAAGCCGTCGCGGTGTGCCTCAGGGCAGTGTTTTGGGTCCACTTCTCTTTTCCGTCTTCATAAATTGCATTACTAAGATGATTGAGTGCAATATTAATCTATATGCAGATCTTGCTAGTGTTCTAGACTCGTCTAGATGCCATGGCTTGAGTTTAAAGACAAAGACTCAAGCAATTGCTTTCGGATTAAGACCTTTGCTAACAAAATTTTACTCCATCAATACCCATCTGTCACTTGATCATCCATTTTTGCATTGTCCTGGCAGTCCGAGATTCAGTCTGTCTGCAGGAAGGTTTATTTCTGTTTCTAATCCCTACGCAAACTTGGTTGTTTCCTTCCACCTTCTGTTCGTCGCAACCTCTGTTACTTTTTAATTCTCCCCCATTTGGACCATGCCGAAGCTGTGTACCCAGACCTCTCGATTAGTCTCCGTAACAAATTAGAGAAGGTACAAAATAATTGTCTGCGTTTTATTTTCAACCTGAGAAAGTATGACTATCTTACACGATATCGTAATCATCACGAGATGCTCACCGTTGAGAAGCTTAAATTAACTACCTTATACAGCTCACTGCATTTCAGTTCATGGCATCTCGCGGTCTTCCTACTAGAGCACAGTCTGATGTCTCACTCATGCTTCCCGTTCATTTACTGAAATATATCACAGATCATTCACTGTACAAGCTATAACTCTGTGGAATAATTTACCCACAGAATTGCGTAACGCTCGTAGCTTTTCCGTATTCAAAGCTTCGCCAAGAAATCACCTGTTGTATCTACAGTTATCTGAGACTGATTTTTGACATCATCTGCCTCTTCTCTTTTTCCTCTTCAGCTGGCAGCTTTATTTTGCTTCTCCGATTTTCTTTCTTTCTTGTTCTCTTCTGCCGAGATATTTACAGGAAGGTCAATTATATAAATAATAAAAAGCACTGGACCCAGAATTAATCCTTGTGAGACACCAGAAGTAATATTGGTAACTTCTGAAGTTCGACCCTTCTATTGCACGCATTCTATTGCTTAGATAACTACGGATCATGTGATTTGGTAGCCCTCTTATACCATAATGTTCCAGTTTATTTAATAAAGTCTCATTGGGCACAACGTGACACCTTTAACAACTCACAGCATAATAATTTAACCTCTTCTTTCTCGTCAAATGCTCTGCTAATAGCTTATAGTCTTCTGTCAGCAGTATCTAGTCTTCTGTTGTTAGTATCTAGCAATATTCCAGCAGTATCTAATCTTGCATTAACAGTATCTAATAATTATAGATACAACCAGAGTACATCTCTAAAAGTGGACAAACAGTCCTGCAGCAGCATCTGTCAGCATATTCCAGTATTTCATTAGCAGTATCTAGTTTTCTGCAAACAGTATCTAGCAATATTCCAGCAGTATCTAATCTTGCATCAGCAGTATCTAATCTTGCATTAACAGTATCTAATAATTATAAATACAGCCAGAGCACAGTAAGACTGCGATATACCATCTCTCTCTAAAAGTGGACAAACAGTCCTGCAACAGTATCTGCCAGCAGATTCTAGTATTTCATTAGCAGTATCTAGTTTTCTGCAAACAGTATCTAGTCTTCACCCAGTATATCCAAATGTTTCTAGTTCTACATTTAGTATTAGTTCTAATGATAGTGCAAGTGTTAAGTTAATTCCAGTACATTAAGTAATTATAATAGTGTAAATAATACCTATTTCTATATCTAGTAGTTTTGGTGATAAGAAAAAAATCCGCGCATATCTGAACTTATGATGCAAATGGATTAAGAAGGTACTTTTATTAGTTATCATTACCTTTCTAGCACCTAAAACCCATAAGGAAACAGCTTCTTTAGCGCTTAATAAGGGATGAGATTGAGGGTGTTGGTTAGCGGATGATGACGCATATTCTATATCCTAGTTTTTATTTAATTATTTTATAGTAAGACATGGAAAAAAAACAGAAACACATTTTTCGTTTTTTCAACACACACATTTTGATGATTTTTGCGTTAATTATTGAAGCTTTTTTATGATGATTACTAGGGCACGGAACTTTTGTAACAAAACGATACGATTTCCCCCCTCCACTCGTTCTCAGCAGAAAATTTCATACTAAAGTTGTTCTAAATNGATGATTACTAGGGCACGGAACTTTTGTAACAAAACGATGCGATTTCCCCACTCCACTCGTTCTCAGCAAAAAATTTCATACAAAAGTTGTTCTAAATTAAATTCTAAAACGATTTTCTCAATAACAAAATAATAAAAATAAATTTTTATGAAATTACGTTCTTAATTATTGATCAAATCAAAAATTTTTATTAACAATATTTGTTTAGAATTACTTTAGGAACAGTGTTTGTTAATACAATTTTTTGCTAATTTGAAATTTTAATTTCCCTCTGAATAGTATGCTATCAAAAT
>NW_019282593.1:0-16149 GCF_000648695.1 Onthophagus taurus
AAATGGTAAAACCGAAATATCGGCGCCAGTATCAATTAAAAAATTTAGATTATTTTGATTATCAAATATAAAAAGTCTTGTATTAAATGAATTTGATAAAATTTGAGACTGACTATCAGTCTTAATTTTGAATTTAGAAAACATTTCTTCTTTTTTCCTTCGAATCTTTATGGGTTTTTTGAATTATTGTGGAGGTTCTATCTGCAAATACGGAATAAAAACTGCACGTGGCACTATCGCATTTGGTTGCATTTTTACCAAAATTACGATGATACCAACATACGTGATTCAAATTAGTTGAATTTGAATTACTTCTTGATTTGGTGATTCTTGAATTTTTCAGTTGAATCTCCTTTGCCGGGCTGGTTTAGTCGGGTTGAAGCGATAATTTTCAGGTTGTGAGTTGGTTTAATCGGACTGGGGGAAGAATCTACCAGGTTGCGAGTTGCTTTAATCGGGGTCACCAAATGTGGCTATGAAGTATTAGCCAACATAATAATAAAATTATAAAATTAACTTTTTGGCAGACTTTTTATTTTGTGTCTGTTATGTTTTGCTTCAAAAACAATTGTGTGCAAATATAAAAATAATAACAAATGAAATACATTTTATGTTTTTAAATGGAGCTGCTGCCACAGCACGCTACAATGAGCGTTTTTAAGGGAAGAGTAAGGAGTTGTATCCGAAGGAGATTGAATTAAATCAACTACGGTTGTAATAATATCAGTTGGTAAATTCGCGAGAATATAATTGAATTTTGTTTTCTCGCTTTTAATTTTTGACAGTGTAAACTGGGCCTCTATTTGCCGAAACCACAAATCAGGATTGGAGGACCAAAATGGTAGAAATTTAATGGCAGTGACATTTTGAAGGTCGTCAGTCATCAAATTGTCACCGTTATCTGTGGTCGCCATATTGAAACAAAATTTAAATTTTTATTAAGAAACTCTATTTACGATTGAAAAATGTAATAAAACCTTTTAAAAAATGATAAAATTTTGTTTATTTTTATTGTATGATTTTGAAATATGTCATTGTATGACATAAATTTATAACGGATTTAATTCAATAATTTGAATGATAAAAATAAAATTTCTAATTTCCTNTTATAGTATGATTTTGAAATATGTCATTGTATGACATAAATTTATAACGGATTTAATTCAATAATTTGAATGATAAAAATAAAATTTCTAATTTCCTCTTTCTGTTATTCTAAATAGGTGAATAAGTGAAAGTACTTACAGCGCTATAGCGCAGTCAGATTAGACGACGGTAACGTTTAGTCGGTTATAGAGTGCGAGGGACGTCGGGGCGTATGTTCGCTGGACCTCAATCGGTTGAATGGATACTGCTTGGGTTCTTCTTAATTCTTGAATTGGTGATTCTTGAATTTTTCAGTTGAATCTCATTTGCCGGGCTGGTTTAGTCGGGTTGAAAGGATAATTTTCAGGTTGTGAGTTGGTTTAATCGGACTGGGGGAAGAATCTACCAGGTTGCGAGTTGCTTTGATCGGGGTCACCAAATGTGGCTATGAGGTATTAGCCAACATAATAATACAATTATAAAATTAACTTTTTGGCAGACTTTTTATTTTGCGTCTGTTCTGTTTTGCTTCAAAAACAATTGTGTGCAAATATAAAAATAATAACAAATGAAATACAATTTNAAACGCTCATAAGTCTTAAGTATGCAAGACAAAAGAGATATGGGCCGAAAAGTACATTGATTACCTCCAGAAGCATCACTTTTTGGGATTAAAACAATTATAACTTTTTTAATTTCCGGTATATCTTTGCCCGTTGCCCACATTTCATTATACATAGAGAGTAAGAAGGACAAAATTTCAGATGGTAAACGCTCTAATATCTTATAGGTTATGTTATCGAAACCAGGTGCAGTAGATTTGCGATGTGCAAAAGTTAAGCAAAGTTCGTGCAATGTGAATGGTGATGTAATAAAATGTGAAGATGAAGCACTAACAGTTCTCTGCATCTTATTAACTACAGATGGAGGGGAAAGAGACTGTAGCATTTCATAAACTTTTTCTTCTGGAATGTCAGAGCAAGTGTTGGAAATGTTACTGAATTTCCTAATATTATTCCACACAACTTTTGGAGAAGAGTTCCTATTTAAGCTGTTACAGAACTTCTTCCATTTATTACGTTTTTTGTGCTTAAGGAAACGCTTCACGTAAGGAGATGTTTTCCGAATTTTAATATAGTTATCCAAAATAGGGCATCGCTTGTAGGCTTTAATGACTTTTTTCCTCTCTTTAACTACCTTAGTACATTCATTGTCCCACCAAGGCGGTTGCCGTCTAGACAAAGCGCGAATAGGTTTTTTAAGGGGAAAAGCACTATTGCAAGCTTCAACAATCACATTAAGAAAATAATAGTACCTATCCTGTAAAGATAGTTCAACTTTGGACGAGTCAAAATTTCTTTCAATAAATTTAGTAAAATCGCCATACTTTTCAATACGCGAAAATGAACTACTTGATTCGAATTGGATGTAAAGCGGAAAATGGTCAGAAGTGAAAGAGTCATTTAAAACCTCCCATTTTACTTTATATGCTATAGCACTAGACAGAATGGTAATGTCCACAGCAGAAGCGCCCTCTCCCGGTTTAGTTATTCGAGTAGGAGATTCATCATTACAAAACACTAGATTGTGGTTGTCTATAGATTTCAAAAGTATATTACCAGCGTTATCACTCTTAGCAGAACCAAAAGCAATATGATGTACATTAAAGTCACCACCTATCAGGAATGGAGTAGGAAGTAACGAGAATAGCTTATCATAGTCAGAACATTGTATATCCGCCCTATCTTGGCGATATATAGAACAACAGGTAATATCAAAGTCCGGTAAATAGATAACACAAACATTCACGTTAGGTATATTTAATCGGCAGTCAACTTCAGAAAATGTTATAAATCTTCCAACTAGAATTGCAGCTCCGCCGTATCCGTCTGCTCTATCATCTCGTACGATGTTATACCCTTTAAATTTTGTTACTGAACCTGGTTTAAACCATGTTTCTGAGATTAATGCAACATCGATGTTAAAATCATAAAGTAGTTCTTCTAAGTTTTCTTTCTTTGACCGCGCCAATTGCGCGTTCCACTGTATAATATTAAGAATACTCATAACAAAATTAATATGTAGAGACATCGGAAGAATATTCGGAATCTTGAGAACCACTAACCGAACTACCATTGGATTTGCCGTCATTTGAGCGAAGCTCTTTAAGTAATCGTTTGAGACGCGCTTTAACTGCGTTAGTTTTCACTACACGAATAACCATAACTATTAGGTCACATAACGAATCGATATCCTTACAAAACAAAAGGGCTATTGCCCAAACTACAGGGTTATTTAGATTATTTTATAATTTTTAAAGCACATATTCGATATATATTATAACGTATATAATGTAGTAAAGTACAGCATTATTATTATTTATTATATTTATCTGAAGCTTAGATCAACTGCATTTTATGTTTATATCTACTTCTTATTTATTGCAGTGCACAACAAACTGAAATTGAAGAATTTCAGGAAGAAAGGTATTTGTTAAACACGAATTATTATGTAATGTTCTTTATCATCAATTTTTAGTTGGCAAGATGTTACTTATGTGAATGTGATGGATGTCGACAGGTAAATCAAAATTTGTCTTTGTATAAGCGCTAAATTAAAAACTGTTTGCAATGTTTTCGGAATTCTTTACGTTACTAACTATTAACGTGATTGTAGGGATGATGTTTTCATTACATTAAAACCGACGAAGACACGTAAAAAATCCATTGGTGATCAATAATTGATAAAAATAAGAACTATACCATGTTACACTTTCTATATGTCTTAGTTCATGTGTTAAAAATGTTTGATAACATAACTTACTTGTTTCCTGTGAGAGGACATTCATATCTTCCTAATGATCAGGATTTTTCTCTTATATCAAAAAAAAAGCTAAAAATTGAACGAGTTGAAACTTCAGAGGGTTGGGATAACCTCATTGTACAAGCAAGAGCTAAATCGTCGCCTTTTAGAGTTGTCAAAGTAAATCACTCAATGATTGTTGATATTAAAAGTGCAACTGAAAAATTTTTTTTAAAGATCCAAAACCAGCTATTAAGATAAAAAATTTAAAAATGTTTAAAATTGAAAATAATAACAAATGCATTTTTCTTAAAGATAGCTATGGTGGTCCATGGCGTTCTTCACTAATAGCATCAAAAATAGCCATGAAAAACGAAATAGACGTAAAGCAGGCATACGATCTGCCAGTACCAATTAAGAAAACAAAATTAGATACTCTAGAGAAGCTTCTACCTCTGTTACATGACCACAACAACAGAAATTACCTTTTTGTGAATGTTGCCATTTTCCAGCAACAACCCATCCAAATGCCGTATTCTGAAGAATTGGTTTATTCAGACCTAGCTCTATTCTTCCGTTTTGAATAATATGCCAAAAGGCGTCAGCTCCTATAAGCATATCTACTTGTCTAGCTCTTCCAAAATTCAAATCCGCTAAGATGATGTTTTTTGGAATGTTTAATTCGGAAACATTTATTGCACTTGCGGGCAAGATACCTGTTATCTCAGCAATCACCAAACATGTTAAATTGAGATGAAAATTGGAAAATCGAGATGTTATATCTACATTTGTTTTCTTTTTTATTTGATTTACATGATTACTCAAACCACTAACCATAACTTGTACATCTGACAGCTTTAGATCTAATTTCCTACACAGACTTTCAGAAATGAAACTCGATTGTGACCCTGAATCCAACAGAGCCCTCACCGCATACACCTTATCATCAGAATCCGTAACATTAACTATAACAGTTGATAACAATGTTTCCCCGTCGAAACTGACATTTTTACTTGTGCAAGAAACAGTCGAATGTTCTTTATCTTTATGAATTAACGTATGATGATTCCCTTTGCATTTTTTGCATAATCCATAAAGCTTACAGTATTTCATCATGTGACCCGCTCGCAAACAGTTGTGACACAAACGATATTTGTGGCACGATTCAAGACGTTCGGACACAGAAAGATTTTTAAACTTCTCACACTCATGAAGTTTGTGCTCTTTACTACAAAGAATACATTTTCTCCTCTCATAAACATTGTCATTTTCCGAAATCATAGCTACTAAAGCCTTTGTTTTACCATAAACGTCTTTCTCCCTTTTCCCCTCCTGTCTATTAACGTCAAGTTTCTCGATTATATCCGCACGATTTCTCAAAAATTCAAACCAGTCCTCTAAACTAACCGTAATTCGCGATGTTTTATGCTCCTCCCACTTTGCTAATGTTAAATCATCTAAACCCTTTGATATTAAATGAATTATCAATGTATCCCAATATTCCGTTTTTTGTCCCAGAATGTCCAATGCCCTCAAATGTTTTCCCACTGTATCTATGAGCTGTCTTATTTTCACCGAAGAACCTTTTTTCATTTTTTCAAAGGTAATTAACGATTCTAAATGATTATAAATCAAAATGTTGGTATTGTTGAATCGTTTACATAAAACATCCCATGCAGTTTTATAATTATTGGCAGAAAACTCGATCGATTTTATTACTTGCGCAGCTGTACCATCCAAGGACGCTCTAAGGTAATGGAATTTTTGAATATCCGAAATATTGGCGTTTTCATGAATCAGCGATACGTAAACTTCTCTATATTCAATCCATTGATCAAAATCGCCTTTAAAAGTAGGTAATTTGATTTCCGGTAGCTTTACTGACGTAGGTATCACGTGACCGCTTGAATAATTCGAACCGTTTTCGGGATTCGCGTTACATGGTTTATTTACTGAATTACTGATTTGTGGAGAACCGCTTCTTAACAAACAACGTGCATGACTCAATAACTCGTAATAAGTTTTTTCAAATTCCTCGCGTTCCAGATATTGATCGGTCGGATCTTCCTGCAAAACTTCTAATTGCGTTTGAATCTCATCGTATTCGTTATTTATAGCTTCGAATTTATTTAATCTTTCTATTAATTCCGCAATGGTTTTATCCGATGGCTGACCAGACGACTCAAACTTTTGTAAAAAATTCGAAAAATGCGTGACCTTTGATTTAAACGAACTTCGTTTTCTAATTAACGTTTTTTCGTCGTGTTGCGACATTTTTATAATCACGAAAGTGCAAATAGGAACGGAAAAACAAAGGAAAAAGGACGACTCACGTTTTATCTGCGATCAAACAGCACTCCGCCGCTGATAACTAGATCCCAGCCAACTGACGATATTGATTCTTCACCAATCTTCCTCTCATGCGGTTCGACTGGACCAAAATGTTTGGGTGTCTTCAAAAACACTAAATAAAAACTTGTGGACTGTATACAAACTGGAAACTTTATTGAGTAAAGAAATCAATACGTAAATAATTTTATCTTAAAACACAACTGTCTTCGCCAGTGGCCGAATTGCTTCTCTTTTTTAACGGTTCTTTCCACCCAAGTCGACCCTACGCGTCCCGCCGTCGCCCTAAACTCGACGCCAATGTCCATGTGGGCGATGAGATCATCACAACACAAAACTTTAACGTACATGCCCCCAGCCTTAAACGACTTGAGTCGTTTAACTATTCTTGTTCAATTGGAAGAGGACACAATTTGTTGCACGGACGCAGCACAATACCCGTCACTGTTTTCATAAAGTAGCAACGGTGGAGAAACGAGTGAAGGCTTTCCAAGTGACCGGGATATTCCCTTTCAATCGTTTTGGTTTTGGTGATGATGAATTTACTGATATCCCAGCCATAGAAACTCCATCTTGTACGACACATCCTAATTGGCTGCTGACACACAAAGCAGTAATAATGCTCAACTAGTCATATATTTGGACAGAACACCTTCTTCTATCCCTGAACCGTCCACTTCGGAACTAAATTCACGAGAGTTTCTTTCTAAACCTAAACGCCGTCGAAAGTGGACAGAATCAGACTCTTCCTCAGAATTAGGTTTAGAAGAAATTTTAGAAGATGAGATGACTGACGAGGAAGACAAGACTGTTCAACCCAAGAAAGAGAACGCAAGTTTTATAGATCTTTTACCATTACCTACAGTGAAAACTCGAAGTAACACTAGTAGAATGCAACATTCCGTTATTCTGACTTCAACGCCAGTTAAAGGAGAACTGGAAAAGAAGGAAAAAAGAAGGAAAATGAAGAAAAATCCCGCGAAGAGTGTTGAGCGGTGTCTAGGTCAACAACAGAAGATTTCCGATGAAGATGAAACATGTAGGATATGTCATGATTTTAGAAGAAACAATGAATTATGGTGGAGATGTCACTCATGTGGGGGTTGGGCTCACGCTGATTGTACCGACGTTGAGAAGGCGCAAGACTATATTTGTAACAAATGCTAATTGTTTTCAATTTCCTTTTTTCAAAATAAAAAATGTTCTTTACATTCGTTTTTAATAAATATCCTATGTCTGCAACAAAAAATAATCTTTATTTGGCACTTATTTTCAGTTATAAAATTGAAAGAGACTCTTTAAAATTAATCTAAGAAGCTTAAAAACTAGTATAACCTAAGTTCAAACATTCGTTTTTTTTATTTACAGTTCTACAGCCTTGGGGTGGCTTTAGCCTACTTCAGAACATCTTTCTAGTCTTTCTTATGGGCCCTCCTTCTCCATGCTCTTATTACCATAAGGTATTGAACCCTGTGTCGGTGTGAAGTGCACGTATACTTAGATTTAGGGAAATTTATGACGAGTCCCATACTTAATGCAACCTTTTTCAGATTGATGAATGCTTCTTATATCTCTCGTTGCATTCTCCTAATAATCACTGTATCGTTCGCGTACTCCATTACTTGTACTCTTATTTTATAGATGGTTCATTTAAGTTTCAGCAGATTGCAAGACAAGGTAACTCTTTGTCTTTGTCTTCTACTCGTATTAAATGGGTCTGACAGTTCACCCCATTCTCTAATTACACAAAAAGTTTTAGTCTCTTTCATTGTGAATTTTCCCATTTCTACCAGGAAGCTTGATATCCCAAATTCCAACATTGCTGAGTATAACTTTAGTCTATTAACCATGTCGTAAGTTTTTTTGAAAACCACGAAGATATAATGACAGTTGCCATTAAATTCATGTGTCTTCTCAAGTATCTATCAGTTATCTGTCAATTATTACCTATAGGGATATGCTGTATTCAGCAAAGTTATTTTGAACATTCCTTAACCCTCTCAACATAATATATTATTAAATAAGTTTGGAGAAAAAATCATCACTTTGAAATCAGCGACATCTTGCAACATTAAAATTTGCTATAACCTAACATCAAATATTCATTTATAACCCCGAAAAAGTTTCATTTCTTCATTCCAAATTGTTTGCGCGAAAGTAGTCTGTATTTTCCTCTAAAAAAATGTATAACAATAAATTAATTAGTTAAAAAAATTTATTTGTTGGAAAGAGAAAACCAGAACGTTCATTATTGCTCGGAATGCACTCCGTGCATCATCTCTCCTTTTATGATCTCACGAGTCCTTGAGGATTCTTGACATAGCACGCGATCTTAGACAAAAATTTCGAAATCACTTTGAAAAGAGTGAGAAATAACAGTTCTGTGAAAACGGTATTTTCTAATCATAATAGAAACAGGTTATTTCAATGAGTAATCTCTTACTTATCCAAAGTGTGAGAAAATTGGTACAATTAATTGACCCATTATACGTGATTAATTGTTTAATAACAAGAAGTTGCGTAATAACTTTGAATTGGAAAGAGAAATCAAATAGTTTCTTTAAAAATGAATTGTTCCACACGAATGATTTCGGTCTTTTTTAAATAAAATAAGATTTATACCTAGATTCGACCTACATTTTGTTGCAGAATTAACATTTTTTTAAAACTTAAATTAACCTGTTTTATTTACTTTCATCTAACGAGAGAGAAAATCATTTCCGGAACGCCGAGAAATGTCAATCCTAAATTCGATTACCTTTCGATAAATGAAAGTGTTTTGACGCTATATAGATTATTTTATGTATATTTTAACATTTTCGTTTTGCAGAAAGATCTCGTTGATTTGGTGGAGAAAAGGGCTAGAAACGATGCGGTACCTTTATGTTTCGATAAACCAGTTCACTTCGTCAATTTCAGCGTTTTTGATGGACAATCGCCGACGTATATTAATTTAATACGTGATCCTGTTGATAATTTTGTAGCCAGGTATTCAATTTTTAATATTTATTTATTTTTATTTAAGTTTAATCTCGTTTTACCATATCATATCAAGACAGACTCGTGTATTAATTAACTTAAATCACGAAAAGCGATAACAGTCATTCAAGTTTTTATGTTTTTATCGATACGAGTTTAAAATTCTAGACTGCAATATGTCATTCTTTATCAAGAAATGATGTAAATATTGTGCAATGTTATTAGATAAAGAAAACAAAAAAAAATAGATAACTTTAGTCACTTATAGAATTGCGAGTACTTACCTTAAAATTTAGAAATTGTGATTAAAACTCAAGGTGTAGCCTACCACAAATGCATGGAATTAGTAAGAATTATGTCGTTATATTTATGCTTTTATTTTTGATGAACACTATTTCACTTGAAGGTATACCTGACAGATGGGGTTACATCGTAGTTGTAGTAAAAATATTGGATTGGTTTGGGATTTCCATTATTTTTAACGTTTTTAGGTCCACTTTTACCATCCCCCTGATAAACTATCTAAGGGATAATTACCATGGTTACAGCGATTTTAAGCGCTCTCATTGACAAAGGGCCGGTTGTACAATATACCGATAAACTTCCCGACAGCGTTATCTGGCAGATAAGTTAGTTTGTACTGTATTACAATGTACGATTATTTTTGTCAGTGAGATTATCGGCTTATCCGCCAGATATTAATGGTTACCAAGGTTTTTATATAAAAACTTTGTATGGTTACTGCATAGTCGATCGCCAAGAAAATCATGAATCTGAAATATCTATATCTGGGCCTCAGAGCAAAAAAAAAAGGGAAGGTTACCCTTCGGTCGATCTTGGCAAGACATTTATACAAAAAGTCGATTTTGATCAAAAATTAGTGGACACCACTGCTCTAAATCGATTAAACGTCAAAATTGTTGATTTTCGATAATTAACTCAATTATAACTCAAAAACTAAAAGCGATGGAGAAATACTTTTTATATATAAAACCTTAGTAATGGACCATAAAGACTAGATCCATAAAAAGATTGAACCCAATTATTACCATTTTTTATTTATAAGCTCTAAACCGATTAAACATCAAAATTGTTGATTTTCGAAAATTAACTCAATCATAACTCATAAACTAAAAGCGATGGGGAAATATTTTTTATACATAAAACCTTAGTAATGGGCCATAAAGACTAGATCCATAACAAGATTGAACCCAATTATTACCATTTTTTATTTATAAGCTCTAAATCGATTAAACATCAAAATTGTTGATTTTCGAAAATTAACTCAATCATAACTCAAAAACTAAAAGCGATGGGGAAATACTTTTTATACATAAAACCTTAGTAATGGGCCATAAAGACTAGATCCATAACAAGATTGAACCCAATTATTACCATTTTTTATTTATAAGCTCTAAATCGATTAAACATCAAAATTGTTGATTTTCGAAAATTAACTCAATCATAACTCAAAAACTAAAAGCGATGGGGAAATACTTTTTATACATAAAACCTTAGTAATGGGCCATAAAGACTAGATCCATAACAAGATTGAACCCAATTATTACCATTTTTTATTTATAAGCTCTAAATCGATTAAACATCAAAATTGTTGATTTTCGAAAATTAACTCAATCATAACTCAAAAACTAAAAGCGATGGGGAAATACTTTTTATACATAAAACCTTAGTAATGGGCCATAAAGACTAGATCCATAACAAGATTGAACCCAATTATTACCATTTTTTATTTATAAGCTCTAAATCGATTAAACATCAAAATTGTTGATTTTCGAAAATTAACTCAATCATAACTCAAAAACTAAAAGCGATGGGGAAATACTTTTTATACATAAAACCTTAGTAATGGGCCATAAAGACTAGATCCATAACAAGATTGAACCCAATTATTACCATTTTTTATTTATAAGCTCTAAATCGATTAAACATCAAAATTGTTGATTTTCGAAAATTAACTCAATCATAACTCAAAAACTAAAAGCGATGGGGAAATACTTTTTATACATAAAACCTTAGTAATGGGCCATAAAGACTAGATCCATAACAAGATTGAACCCAATTATTACCATTTTTTATTTATAAGCTCTAAATCGATTAAACATCAAAATTGTTGATTTTCGAAAATTAAGTCAATTATAACTCAAAAACTAAAAGCGATGGGGAAATACTTTTTATACATAAAACCTTAGTAATGGGCAATAAACACTAGATCCATAATAACTAGATCCATAATAAGATTGAACCCAATTATTACCATTTTTTATTTATAAGATCTAAACTGATTAAACATCAAAATTGTTGACTTTCGAAAATTAACTCAATCATAACTCAAAAACTAAAAGCTATGGGGAAATACTTCTTATACATGAACCCTTAGTAATGGACAATAAAGACTAGATCCATAACAAGATTGAACGCAATTATTACCATTTTTTAATTATATGCTCTAAATCGATTAAACATCAAAATTGTTAATTTTCGAAAATTAACTCATTCATAACTCAAAAACTAAAAGCGATGGGGAAATACTTTTTATACATGAAACCTTAGTAATGGACCATAAAAACTAGATCCATAAAAAGATTGAACACAATTATTACTATTTTTTATTTATAAGCTCTAAATCAGTGGTGGCCATAACGTCGATCGCCAAGCAAATCATGAATCTGAAATATCTATATCTGGGCCTCAGAGCAAAAAAAAGGAAGGTTACTTTAACCCTTCGGTCGATCTTGGCAAGATATTTATATAAAAAGTCGATCTTGATCAAAAATTAGTGGACACCACTGACATATAACATTAAACGTTAACCCTATATGTACGATGTGTCAGTTGTCTGTCGTGAACATTTTTTTAAACAATAATTATTGTCAAAATCATAATTCAAACTTCAAAGAAAGACGTTAGCGTTACTAATCTACGGCATAAATCATTAGATATGGTAATCCTAACGACAAAAACAGTTTATACAACAGGAAATATCTTTATCATCCTGATAAGTTTATCGGCCGGATAGATCGGTCAGGTAGATTTATCGGTATATTGTACAACCGGCCCTAAGAGCGCCAATTTATCTATCAAATAAATTTTAAAAGTAAATTTTTATACTTGATTAAACTAAGTATTTTGAATCTATATTACGAGCTGAGTTAAAGATTTTTGGTTCATTTCTCTTTAATTTAAAACCAACGAAGATGCTTGTAAACATAATCTAATAAAACAGGAGCGACTTTTTAAAATGTTACCAATTGTGTACCTTACACCAATGTTTCTACCTTGGACTAGTCCAAGGTACTAATTAATTAATTAACACACTGTACATGTAACTAACGTGTACCTTGGACTTTCGTAATGATTACCATAATGGTAAAAGAAAAATCCTAAATTTAGATTAAGTGTAACTTTATGTTTTTAGAAAATGCCACCAAGTAAAGTATGTAGGCAATAAGTGACAACCGGTCAATAAAAGAAATTTATCATAGGCAGTAGAAGATGTTCTTGTGCACAAATTCTCTGTTGGCCAAGTCGCTGTAAATCACCAAATTGCTAAAACAACACTACTTCGTTTGAAAAGTCATCAATTAAAGGGAATTAACAAGCGAATTTTCTCTGATACAGAGGAACATCTATTAGTACTCTATTTGTATTATATAACAACAGCTGCTGATTTACATTATGGTATCCCGATACAAGCTCCGAGTTCTTGAATGTGGTAGCAGTCGGTTAGGAAACCGTCTTTTATAATAATAATATTTATTCATGCTAAACCAATTGGTATGCAGTCGTTTCCGTAATATGTAACATATAGACAAATCTAATCTAAGTAACATATAGAAATACAGAGTCAGTGCTTAAAGACAAAACACAAAGACAAATCTAGACAGGTGAGTCCGCTAGTCTAACAGTCTAAGAGACACTGAAAATTCCGAGTTCTCGAAACAGTCCACAATATTATCAAATAACTTCAATACTGCACTTGTAGTTGATCTACCGCATCGAAAACCAAACTGAGTCTTGCTAAACAAATTTTTACATTCAAAATATTGTACTAATTGCTTTTTAAGTAGGTGTTCGAAGATTTTTGACAGTACGCGCAATATGCTTATCGGTCTAAAATTCCCGGCAACGTTACGGTCACCCTTCTTGAAGATAGATGTGATACAAGCAGTTTTAAAAGCGGCCGGAAAACAGATTCATGACACAGTGGTTTAGTAACCTAGTTTGCGGAGTAATTAGCAAATTGCACACTTGTTTAATCATTGCGACGTTCATACCAAAACAATCATAGGATTTGCTATTTTTTATCTTAACGATCACATCTCTCATCACACCTCAACCTTGGAAAAGACGCTGAACGACAAGCAGCACGTGCATTTCCATTGCAGAAACCGTAACAAAACACCATATCAGTATATTCTGCATGAGTCAATATGTGTGGCATTATCAACAACTTAGTCGACACGTCAACAAAATAATGTTAAATGTCAAACATTGACAAGGGCGTCGCCAGAGAGGGGCAGAGGGGGCTCACTGCCCCCCCCCCCTAGAGGTAGATTCGAAAAAAGAATTAAAACACAATAAATGTTGTTCATCTCGAGTACTGAACAACTATCGAATGGGATGCCATATTTTGATCTGGAAACCAAGGAAGTTCAAGAAGTATTCCTCGGATTCGTCAAACATGATGCTTTGGATGCGAAATGTATTGCAAAAGCAATGATGAGTTTTCGGCAGAAGAAAATCTTGATCCGGACAAATGTGTTGGTTTAGGATTTGACGGTTGTTCGACGATGTCCGGGAAAGAAGGTGGTGTGCAAGCAATCCTACGCAGAAAATATAAAAAAGCTTTGTGCTTTCATCAAAGGAAGGTACCATCAAAGATATTATTACATTTTTTCAAGAATCAGTTTTGAGACGCAAATTGATACCAAATATTTCCAAGCTTTGCGAAACAAGGAGGAGCGAGAAACACAAAAATATTAGTGTTTTTACTGAGAATTTGAAACGTCGTCACGGGAAGAAAATAAGAATAAATAATGCGACTAGAAAAAATACTTATCAGCTCCATGCAGCAGCTTCTAGAGTTTCGTTTTTTTAGACTGGGAGAAGACATGAAGTCCTTGCCCCGTATTGTTAAGAGACAACAACATCAGAATCTAATGGTCTTTAATAATACCATACTTAGACTCGATTATTAATTCTTTTGAAGTTCGCTTTTCTGAAGAAAACACTCCGTCATTTTCCTTATGTAAATTACACCCAGCTCAAATGTTAGACATATCCCTTGCAGACCGCGCAGAAGCTGGTGAAATCTTTTCCCAATTTTACAATTTATCAAATATCAACAACGAAATCGAACTATGGAACAAACTATGGCAAGATAAACCTGACTCAAAAGAATTAAGTGTTGTGGATGTCATAAAAGATGCCGACATTTTTTTCCCTGAAACGAGAAAAGTCTTTATAATTTTGGTCACTTTACCCTGCACGACATATACTGTTGAACGATCTTTTAACAGCTTGAGGACAATAAAACCTGGCTTAGAAGCACTATGGCAGAATGTCGTCTTGATGGTCTTCCCATGATGAATGTGTATAGGAAGCATATTTTTGAAAACTTTGAGGGTTTTATTAATAATCTGGTTGACCAATTCGCGAAGAAGCCACGAAAATTATGTTTTAAATAATTTGGTGTTATTTTTCAATTTTTTTGTCGTGTCAATTTTATGTGAAAGCACTGTCCATTTTTAATTATTGTGCTCCAGTCTTCGGTCCTTGTCTCGACGTTGCAGACGTTTCTAGGATGCAGCGTGTGCAAAATGTTTATATGCGGTACATTTTCGGCATAAGAAAATATGACCATATAACTTATAAATTGAAGGATCTTGGATGGCTTAATATGAGGTCTCGTATTAAAATGCTATCACTTACGCTTTATCATAACATGATTGTTGGTCGCAATTCACCTTACTTAGCTAGAAAGATTTATTTTAGAGGTGACTTGCATAGTGTCAACATCAGAAATAGAAATGTTATAAATCCTACAGTGTACATTCTCTATACAACTCTATCCCAGCTTATACAGGGTGTACAAAAAGTATGGAATAATGGTTCTACAGCCTGTAGATATTAAATAAATAAGAACATGGGTTTAGGACACGGAGATATTATTAGTTATTCCAGTTATTGTTACTATTGAACATTACATACGCTTGTATAAAAATTACTAAACTACACATTTCTGGAGCAGGCTATGACGTGACGATATGATTGTTATGTGCGTTGCCATGGTAACGGAGACAGTTTAAACAAAGTAGAGTTGCTAGCATTATTAGTTAAATATCTACTAGAAAAATGGTACATTTAACGGAAACAGAACGAATTAATATTTTAACAATGGTTGATTTTGGAGATCGTATGAGAACGCTACATGAAATATGTGTTCTAATGAAACATATCCAAATCGACAACCAATTAGTCAATCGGTTGTTAGTAAAACTCTAAAACGTTTTAAGGAGACGGGTCATGTAAAGGATATTCCAAAATGCGGTCGGCCGAATGTTGCAACAAATGAAGATATGAGGCAAGGTGCGTTAGAAGAAATAACAGATAATCCACATACCTCGATTCGTCAACTAGCCTTACATTTCGATGTCAGTACAGGATCTATTCAAAACATTTTGAAAAAGGAGAAACAACGTCCCTATAAACCAGCTTTACTGCAAAAGTTATCAGAAGATGATTTTAATAGACGTGTACAATTTTGTGAAGAAATGATGAGGCGAATTATCGATGATCCAAACTTCGTTAACAAGACAATATTTTCTGACGAAGCCACATTTTATTTGAATGGAAAAGTAAATAGACACAATTGTCGATACTGGTCTGCTGAGAACCCCCACTGGGCAATAG
>NW_019282605.1:0-13346 GCF_000648695.1 Onthophagus taurus
AACCACAAAAAATTTAGAAAACAACAACAAATGAAACAAGGAGATGGAATAGAAGAGAAGAAGAATGGGGGATACTAAGAGACTGAATGTTGAAAGACGAATTGGACTGGCACCTGGATGGTGCAGAGATAGTACGACACATAAAAACACTGAGAATAGTATGGCTACGACATTTGGAAAGTATGCAGAGAGACAAAGGAATGAAGAGATTTGTAGAAAGAGAGCTAGAGGAAGATAAAATTGGAAACATGCTGCGTCTGATAGATCGCAGTAGCAACTTATTGCGAAGCAAGCCAAAATCTACGTAGAACTATAGTGGAAGAAGAAAAATGTATCAGAAAACACTGCAAATTCGTCTTTACAACAGAGGAAGCATCAAGAAATTAATTTTATAGCATAAATTTGCAAGTTATCGATGAAAATTACAACCTCGAAAATTTTATCAAAACTTCAAATATGTTTTCTAAAAAACTAAAAGCTATTTTCCAAAACGGGTTGCTTCATTGGAAAGAAGACACTTTTATTAACACTTTGGGAAATTTTCATACTCATATTCCAAGAAATGGCTTTTATACGAATTTTTAAAACTTAATCGGCGAAAATTGCAAAATTCGAAAAAAAATGTCGATCATTTCAAAATTTATGTTCAAAAACTAAAAGTGATTTTTCAAAACGGCTTGTTACATTAAAAAGAGGATACTTTAATTAATAATTGGTGATATTTTCACAAAGATCCTTCAAGAAATTAATTTTATAGTGAATTTTGAAAATTATCGATGAAAATTGCAACATCGAAAAATTGATCAAAACTTCAAAAATTTATTTCTCAAAAACTAAAAGCGATTTTTCAAAACGGCTTTTTGCATTAAAAAGAGGATACTTTTATTAATAACTTGTGATATTTCCACAAGGATCCTTCAAGAAACTAATTTTATACCGAATTTTGAAAATTATCGATGAAAATTGCAACCTCAAAAATTTTATCAAAATTTCAAATATTGTTTTCTAAAAAACTAAAAGTAATTTTTCAAAACGGGTTGGTTCATTGGAAAGAGGACACTCTTATTAACACTTTGAGAAATTTTCATATTCATATTCTAAGAAATGGATTTTATACGAATTTTTAAAACTTAATCGGCGAAAATTGCAAAATTCGAAAAAAATTGTCGATCATTTCAAAAATTTATTTCTCAAAAACTAAAAGTGATTTTTTAAAACGGCTTGTTGCATTAAAAAGAGGATACTTTAATTAATAATTGGTGATATTTCCACAAGGATCCTTCAAGAAATGAATTTTATACCGAATTTTGAAAGTTATCGATGAAAATTGCAACATCNAAAGAGGACACTCTTATTAACATTTTGGGAAATTGTCATACTTATATTCCAAGAAATGGATTTTACACGAATTTTTAAAACTTAATCGGCGAAAATTACAAAATTCGAAAAAATTGTTGTTATTTCTCAAGCACTAAAAGTGATTTTTCAAAACGTCTTGGTTCTTTGGAAAGAGGACACTCTTATTAACATTTTGGGAAATTGTCATACTTATATTCCAAGAAATGGATTTTACACGAATTTTTAAAACTTAATCGGCGAAAATTACAAAATTCGAAAAAATTGTTGTTATTTCTCAAGCACTAAAAGTGATTTTTCAAAACGCCTTTTTGCATTAAAAAGAGGATACTTTAATTAATAATCGAAAGTGATAACAGCGACAGTTCTGTTAGTAATGATGAATTATAAGCGAAGAGAAGAAAACTAGACGAAACTGCAACAAGAGATTTTATATATCGTATTGTTACAATGAGGTTGCTAATGGTAAAAGTAATATAAATAAAGTTGTATTCAATGAAAAAAGTTCTATTGGGGTTGAACTTGATTATTATCTGCAGTGTCCAACACCTAAAAGAGATACTAATTCCTGTGAATGGTGGAGTACTAAGTAATAGGTTTTTAATATCCGGCCAAAGCCAGATATTTGGTAACTAACCGGTATCCGGCCGGATTTAAAAAAATGGTAATATAGGCCGGATATCGGATAGTTGCCGGATATCCGTACCACCATTAATGTTTTCAAAGAGATATCCAACACTTCTAGAATTACCCATCAGAATTAATCTCCTGCAGGTAATATCAAGTCTTCTGTAAATAGTATCTAGTCTTCTATAAGTAGTATTCAGCCTAATGCTTGCAGAATCTAGACTTCTGCCATCGGAGTTTAGTTTTTTGCAATCAGTAACCAATCTTCTATCAGCAATAGCTAATTATCTGTAAACAGTATCTAGTCTTCTATATATTGTAACCAACCTATAACTAATATCCAATATCTTCTTAATTAATATTTTGCTGATGATTAAATGATGTCAAGATCATTCGTAGTTGCAACCAACACCATATTGCTCCATTTCTACTTTCTATCTAAGGTATAGTAACAATTAAGTTTGATCTGGTTATAGATTATGTATTCTTGGTTTATTATAAACAATTTATGTACAAAATATTTTTCTCCAAAACTTTTAGTTTCTGAATGATTCTGATTTTAGTAACAGAAATCACCATTTTTGGCATTTTGATGATTTCTACTTCCTAGCTAAGACACGGTAATAATTAAAATAGATTTGGTAATAGATTATGTATTATTGCATTATTATAAACAATTTATCTTCAAAATATTTTCCTCCATTACCTTTAGTTTTCAATCCAACTGTCAGTGATATTCACGGTTTCGCAAAAACGCCTTCTACAATCACTTTAAGTTTCTTCATTATTTTCAAAAAAATGTTTAACACTTCCAAGATTGATAGTCTGAAGTTCTCAAAATCGAGATTTTTGTCATCAGTAGCTAGTTTTACTATCTTATCACTGGTATCTAATATTTTGCAATCAGTATCTGGTGTTCTAAAAGCAATATCCAGTGTTGTCATCAGTACTAGACATAAACCAACAGTATCTAATCTTCTGCCATTCGTAACTATTCTTTTACCAGCAGTTTCTATATTTCTGTCATCAGTATCTAGTCTTCTACCAGCAGTATCTAATCTTCTGCATGCAATATCTGGTCTTTGTGTTAGCTATGTCTAAACTAGTTTTGATGCAACAATGATGTACAAGTAGTTTTCGTATTGAAAATTCCTGCTTCTAATTAACACCTTTTATTTTTTTATTTGGGGACTTAGTAAATCTAGCGAACAAAGCCTACTGCGGACCAAAACACTTTCTTCTCAACCTGTGAACCGCATCAAACTTCTAATGGTGTTTTCCCACTTCTCCTTATCTATTATCTTCACTCTAGCGAACCTCAATTTTCAGTAATGTTCTCTTTTCTGTTGATTTCATACACTTCTTTCATTTCTGATACCTATCTTACAAAGCCCATAATATGGAGAGTAGCTGACAGCCTCCAACAGGATCCCCAATCTCCCTCACAAATATCTTCTTAGTTCAACTCACACTAACATATCTTCCAAATCCTGTCTAAAACCCCTGAGAAAACTTTTCTCTATATTTATTATTTATAAATTTATTGCAAATTAAGGGTAAAATGTTCTCAACTTATAAAAGAAGCCTCAAAAGAAAATATATATAAGACCCAGAAGAAGTGACTCAGAGCGTCTCAACTTAAGAAATTACTCATTTGAACAAGTACAAAGTTTTATT
This sequence comes from Onthophagus taurus, assembly GCF_000648695.1. Lineage (NCBI taxonomy): Eukaryota > Metazoa > Arthropoda > Insecta > Coleoptera > Scarabaeidae > Onthophagus > Onthophagus taurus. Next base: position 3,661 of record NW_019282605.1, read on the forward strand.
TGTTTGGGATTATGAGTAAACGCAACAAATAATATCACTAAAGAAATTACTAGGTAGACAATCAAAATTCAAGATATATCACAATATTACATAAACAACATTAAGTTTTTGGAGGAGATTAAAACAAATTAAAAGTGTTTGAAAGACAGATCTTGTGCAAGATGTATGGACCGATACAAGATGGTGCTGGACTGTGGAGAATAAGAGTGATCAACGAATTGGACTAGCTAATGAATGGTGCAGATAATACGACGATGATGTGATGGACGACTTCGTCTTTATAACAGATGAAACATCAATTCCAGCACACAATTCTGCTGTATCTAAATTTTTAGAATGATCTTACATGTCTTCAAAGGAATCTCGAATGCTTCCAGGATTGATAATTCACCTTTAGGGACTAGTCTTCTGCCAGAAGTATCAAGTATGCTGCAAATAGCAGTTAATCTTTTATAAGCAGCCTACTCCCAGCAGAATCTAGATTTCTTTTATCAATAACTAGCGTTTTATCGTATTTATCACCACTATCTAATCTTCTACAAACAGTATCTACTATTTTAAAAGCAGTATCTAGACTACTGCCATCAGTATCTAGCCTTTTATCAGCAGCAGATAATCTTTTACAAACAAAATATAGCCTTTTGCAAGCAATATCCAGTATTATTAGCAGTGTCTAGACATAAACCATCAGAATCCAGTCTTTTACCAGCAGTACCTAATCTTCTGCAAACAGTATCTAGGCTTCTACAAGCAGTATCTCTTCTACTACCAGCAGTTTTTATATTTCTACTATCAGTGTCTATTAACTTATGAATCTAATGCAAATAGGTTAAAGTTGATTTCATTCTCTCTGTCACCCAAAACCCCTTCTCATTAACCAGTGAACCACATCAGACTCTTAATCATGCTAGGAGTCATAAACTAGTAGTGTCTTCTTTCCTCCTCTTTTATCTCCACCATCAGCTATCTGGGTATTTAATCTATAATTATAACTTTGTGTTTAGTTTTTGTCTTTCTACATCTCTATTCTTATAGATCCTTCCATACTACATATCAAGAAATTCTGCTCATATACAAAACTCACCTGCAACATTTTTGTTTAATCTCAAGAAATAATGCCATTGTCAAGGAAACTCTAATCCTGCTTAGAACTTTACTCCTTCGTTTTTAGGCTGACATTATGCTGTAAATCATCTGTTCTCGCCACTTCAAGTGTTTGCAAGAAATGGTCAAGTCATCATGTAGCATCTGAAACCAGTTTATTTAATCCCTTATGTTCATTGGCACTGGTAATGAGAAGTGCGATCATCTTCAATCTCGATTGTTCAGATCAATCACATTTTCTAAGTGCACTCTTGAACAACATGTTTTGCAGTGTAGATAATTTCATATGAAATCGAGAGTGGCCAACACATTGTAGCACCTCGGCCGCAAGTGACCTCAGCTTAACTTAGGAAGAAGAACGTATTATTTCGCCTATGGTCTCATGCGACCGGGGATCTACAATGTGCTATATACAGTTGACCAACAGTAATGTCATAATATGTGTAATTATAATGAAAATATATATTTTCGCCTGATCTAGTCAAGATCATTTACGACCGAGGTATTATTACTGATACCTTACTTATGGTAGAGAATGTATGATGTGGTCTGATTAAGTCAAGGTCATTTGCGACCGAGGCTCTGCAATTGACACCATATGAACAGAAAAGTAATCAACATACTGTAATTCACCAACTATAAGCAAGTACGGTTAAGCTTATCTGATTATGAATAATTTTGCTTAATTAAGCCGAGGTCTTTTGCGGTTACAATTGATACCACTCAGTGTATTGTATACAGCACTTAGCACATATTGTAGCGCCTCGGTTGCAAACGGCCTCAGATAAACTGAAAGACACAACATTGAAGCATGCTAAAATTAATTTCAGGTTTCTTAATTAGTTTAGTTAACCGATTCTTGACTGCTTGACTGGAATTTTTATTGCAGTTTTTTTCATCAAACTCGCTAATATCCGTTTCGCAGATTAGTTTGACATTTTAGATTATCGCAAAATTATTCGTAAGTAGTTTTTGGCGCAAATAAGTTAATAAATCGACTAAAAGTCGATAATGTAGGAAACATTACTACTTAATTACTTTTATCTTGTATTATAAATTTTTCAATATATTTTCGCATCAATCAAGTTTGTTTTTTTTCGATTGTGCGAGTTTTTTGCAACGATCAGATTGCGTGACAGGATGAGTGTCACGTATGGAAAGAAAAAAAAGGAGGAGGGAGCATATTTTATTGGACCGGTCCAACAATTCAAATCCCCTCTAGTGCTGTGTGGCTAAAATACCCTTCACCAATAAACCTATACGAATAAATTGCACGTTATACGGTGACTCACAAAAAATAATCCACAAAAAAAAAACATTCTTTATTTATAACAATTGGACCACGTTATACATCACTTGACTAAGCGACATTTTATCGTTTTTAGAGATTTTCATGCTGTCTGGTAGGTAAAGGTGTAACTTATCTTAGAAAAAATGCAGAATACCGAAAGATCTAAAATACTATTTGTTTTAAAGGATAAAACTAACCGCCAATCACGTTATACGATTTCAAGTCCGATTTGCATCATACGTCTAAGGACCGACTTACAATTAGATACGACACTTAGATACACCAAGAAATTCTATAATAGAAAAAATAGATGAACCTACAATTTCGGGCCAGTGTCGTTTATTTTATATAGAATTTAAGTCTAATTAGTTTCGGCCCTTGGCCATCTTTAGAGACTCTACAAATAGATTAACATCTCTCATCTTTCTGTGTGTGAGTTCAAGCTTTAATTTGATATATAACTTATTAATCAATTCTCATAAATAAAGTAAGAACGATTTTTTGAATTTCAACCATTTTTTAATTAAAACATTTTAAGTCCTAAAATAGAGTTTTCAACTTTTTTGGTTTTCTCAAAATTTTATATATACAATACATACATTAATATACATCATCTTAAAGAAGAGAGTTCAAGCTTTAATTTGATATATAACTCATTACTCAAATCTCATAAATAAAGTAAAAGTGATTTTTTGAATTGCAACCATTTTTTAATTAAAACATTTTAAGTCCTAAAATAGAGTTTTCAACTTTTTTGGTTTTCTCAAAATTTTATATATACAATACATACATTAATATACATCATCTTAAAGAAGAGAGTTCAAGCTTTAATTTGATATATAACTCATTACTCAAATCTCATAAATAAAGTAAAAGTGATTTTTTGAATTGCAACCATTTTTTAATTAAAACATTTTAAGTCCTAAAATAGAGTTATCAATTTTTTTGATATTCTAAAAATTTGATACATATAACACATAGATTATTATACATCATCATAAAGTAGAGAGTTCAAGCTTTATTTTGATATATAAATCATTACTTAATTCTCAAAAATAAAGTGAAAGCGATTTTTTGAATTTCATCTATTTTTTAATTAAAACATTTTAAGTTCTAAAATAGAGTTTTCAACTTTTTTGATTTTCTCAAAATTTTATATATACAACACATACATTAATGTACATCATCTTAAAGTAGATAGTTCAAGCTTTAATTTGATATATAACTCATTACTCAATTCTCATAAATAAAGTAAAAGTGATTTTTTGAATTTCAATAATTTTTTAATTAAAACATTTTAAGTCCTAAAATAGAGTTTTCAACTTTTTTGATTTTCTCAAAATTTTATACATACATTAATATACATCATCTTAAAGTAGAGAGTTCAAACTTTAATTTGATATATAACTCAATACTCAATTCTCATAAATAAAGTAAAAGTGACTTTTTGAATTGCAACCATTTTTTAATTAAAACATTTTAAATCCTAAAATAGAGTTTTCAACTTTTGATTTTCTCAAAATTTTATATATACAGCACATACATTAATATACATCATCTTAAAGTAGAGAGTTCAAGCTTTAATTTGATATATAACTCATTACTCAATTCTCAATAAATAAAGTAAAAGTGATAACCTTCTGCTAATAATATTTAATCCCCAGTAACAATATCCAACTTTTCCCCATTACTATCTTTCGTTTTCAGGTAGATCTAGTATTTTACTAACAGTATCTACTCTTCTGTCTACAGAATGTAGTCTTTGCAAATAAATCTAGCTTACTGCAAGCAGTATCTTCTTCTTCAGTAGCAGTACCAAGTCTTGCCCTATCGGTATCTAATTATCTGCCATAAGTATCTAATTTTTTTTCTTCATATCTAGTCTTCTGTTGGCAGTGTCAAGTCCTATGCAAGTGCATCTAGTTTCCTGTTAGTAGTATTTAGCCCTCCAGTAATAATATACGGTCTATCGCCACCGGTATATGATATTCTACCATCAGTATCTAGTTTTTTACCCTACACCCAATCTTCTGCCGTTAGTTTCAAGTCTCTTACAAGTACATATAGTCTTTTACTAGCAGTATCTATTTCCCAAGCAGCAGATTCCAGTCTTTTACAAAGAAGATCTAGTCTTTTGCTAGCAGTATCTATTAGTCTCGCATGCATCGTTAACAAGTAGATTTATTCTTCTACTAGCAGTATCGAGCAGTATACCTACTAGCAGTATCTAGTTTTTCGATAGCAGTACTTTACCTGATAGTTCCCAATAACAGTATCTAACTTTCTACTGGAAGTATTTAGTCCCCAGTAATTAATTTTTTCCACCAAGATATATCGGCTGTAAGTAGTATTTAGTTTTTTGCCAACAATATGTAATCAGTTGCAAGTAGATGTAGCCTTCTGCTAGCAATATCTAGTCTTTTTCTACTAGTACTTAATCTTCTACATACAGTATCTAGTCTCCAGCATCTTACCCTCAAATCTGATGAGAAATTATTTTTTTTTAATTTATATAAATTCGTTGAGTTTCATGAGCTCTGTTATTAGAAATAAAACTAAAATGATTACATGTTGTTGGCAAAAAACTAGATACTACTAGTAGAAGCCTGCATTTACTTACAACCGATATATCCTGGTGGCAAAAAGGTATTACTGGGACTAAATACTACCAGTAGACGATTAGATACTATTATAGGGGACTATCAAGTAAAGTACTGCAATCAAAAAACTAGATAATGCTATTGCAGATTAGATACTGCTATTAGCAAAGTAAATACTTATTTTCTTTAAAATTTCTAAAATCTTTGAAATCAGAAAAGTCAAAAGCGGTAGTACCTGTAGATGACTAGACATTGCTAATGGAGACTATATTCTTCTAAACATTACTTTTTGAAGACCATGTACTATTAATGAAAGCCTAGACACTTCTAATAGAAAACTACATACTGTTTTAGAAAAACTAAATGGAAAGTTTGGAAGTGAGGTGTGAAGTCAAAATATTACTGGATATTGATTGTAAAAAGCTACATACTGTTTGTAGAAGATTAGCTGCTGAACATTGAAGACTAGGTATTGTTGGCAAAAGTCCAGATCTACTCCCAAAAAAGATTTTAATAACAATATTATAAATTTAATATAATTTCACCCGCAAAGTTATTTCTGTTGACCTTGTTTATAATATGATTAATTTTTATAATAGAGAAGAAAATTGAATGATATTTTTTCAAGTATAATTATGAGCAAAAATTGTTCGATAAATACCGTTTCGAAAAAGGAAATTTTATCGCGGAAAGGCAGTTCCCGGGATATTACGAGATGATTTACCGTAGCAATAGGGCCGTGAAATATTCCCTTATATCTCGCACGTACCAATTCGACGTGAACCTTTATTGAGATGATATTCGTTTACCAGGCTGGAAATTTTTAGCAATTTCTTTTTCATTATAAATTAAAACATTCCTGATTTCCGTTCACTCACATTTTCTTCTTATTTAAAAGCTTACATTTAATGAGATCCCAGTAATTGATACGAAACTATTTTGTAGCAATTAATATCAAATCTCTCCACTTTATTTTATCATTGAAAACAGTCTTTAATGACCGGTAGATTAATAAATTGATTTATTTTCAGCTCCATCCCGCGTATTCATTACACTATAATTAATCTATGAACGTTAATTATAACACTTTTAATGTAGCAAATTAATTGGTTATTCAAAATTGCAACCGATTACCGACGAACATTTAAAACAATGAGTTTAATATTGAGTTGAAAACGTAATCAAAATTATTTTAATACCGTACTCATTAACGTTAATATATAAATACACGGAACGCAACGAGCGTGTTTACTGGCCGATACGCAAAGTCCTTTAATTAAAATTTTCGTTAATTACACCGCGAATGAGTTATTAAATTTTGTTGCTTTCAAGTTAAAATTTTTCAACGTTTCATGGCCTGACTTTCAAGAGAGATAATTAGTTGCTCTAAATAGATTGAAAATACCAACTCGTTTACCCGAATGATTTACGAGTTACTTAGCTGAGACAAATCCTGAGTAATTGTTATTGAGTTGTAAAGTGTTGTCGGTTTTCTAGTGTAAATGAGACGATTAGAACTTAATGATTTTCTTGGCAAATACAAAATCAAAGAGAAATAAAACTAAAACTAGAAACTTTGGGGTTCAGCCCCTTCTGCTAGCAGTATCTAGTCTTTTTCCACTAGTACTTAATCTTCTGCATGCAGTGTCTAGTCTCCAGCATCTTATCCTCGAATCTGATCCCCATAGTATTTGTCAAGAAAATCATTAAGTTCTAATTGCCTCATTTACACTAGAAAACCGATGCGGCTGAAAATAATATACAAACAAATATACAGAACACTGTTAAATCGAATGTAGCTATGAAAAAATCATTTGCACACTACTTAACAGATCCCATAGAAGTAAAATCTATTATTATGTCTTTGCATAACAGACATACGGTAGTATGTCAATATTTCCTATAAATCTGAAAAAAAAATGTAGTAAGACCGATTTATAAGAAAGGAAATAAATCAGACCAATTGTACTAATTCCTAACATTGCAAAAGTTTTTGAGAAGCCTGTTCCTAAAAGATTACGTTATCAAGAATCAAATACTTAACCAGTCCCAAAACGATTATATAAAAGGCAGATCTGCAACAAAAGCAATTTTCCAGTTATTAGAACGAAGTCAAACTGAAATTAATAGCAACGATCTTAACAGTTTTATAATGATGAACCTAACTAAAGCATCTTATTGAAGAAGTTACAAGTTATAGGGATACGAAAACTTTCGCTGAAGTGCTTCAGATCTTACTTGTCAGAAAGAGAACAGCGGGTGATCTCGTATGATCAAACTGGTGCTGAAGTTATTTCAGACTGGACTAAGGTTCTTCGAGGCGTCCTACAAGGATTAATATTGCGACCTTTCCTGTTCATCCTATACATCAATAATCAGTGATAGAGGATCTACTAATAATTTTTGCTGATGACTCCACTGCAGTATTAACTACAGAACCTGAAAAACAAATGTCATAATTGGTTCAGCTGAATCTAGGTAAACTGAAACTTGGTTTTCAAATAACACTTTTAATATTTAATGTACAAAACTTACCTGCAACGAAAAGTTGTTTCTGGGGGTTAAGATTAATCATCAGTTTCCATGGAAACAACATATCAACGATCTTATCATGAAGATAAATAAATCATGTTACACGCATTGTATCTTCTTTATTTGTGACGTTTTCTGTGCATTGGGCATTTGTGGAAATAAATATTATTATTATTATCTATTGGAAGTATGTCATTCTTTACCAGCAATATATCTAGTCTATAGCAAAGTCGATATCTAATCTATTGCAAATAGAACTAACAGAAGACAGTATCTAGTACTACAAAAGAAACCTGTATTCTTTTGCCAATACTACCTAGTATTCAGTCTTATGTGAACTACACAGTGAAGGCACTGTTTGCAGTTTTTAGTTTTTTGCAAACAGATTATATATTCTATTAGCAGTCTAAAAGACCCAAAAAGGATCTAGTAAAGGTCTTCTGTCAGAAGTATCTAGTCTTCTATCAGAAGTATCTAGTCTTATGTGAGCAGTGTCTAATCTTCTTCAAACAGTAAGTAGTCTTTGTAGGCAGTACCTAGTCTTCTATCAGCTGTCTACTCTTCCATTAGCAGTATCTAATTCTTTGTTCTTTTGAGGATTGGCATGACAACCCTCTGTAACATTTTATTCTGTTGTGATAGCGTCCATCATTCTGTTCTGTTACCATCTTGAAAACATTATCATCATTACTGGCATGACAACCCTCTGTGGGATTTTATTCTGATGTTAGAGTGTTCCCCATTCATGTATACATATAATTCATAATTATACTATCTTCGTTATGTTCTTGGCCATATTCCATCACCTCTCCAAACCCCTTCTTCACCCAACCACCTCCAAGGGCATCCAGCATCTTCGCTTACCAAAAACCAGCACTACTCCCCATGATAGCGAAACACAACTCCTGCCATCAACCAGTTTCAATCGTCCACATCGCTGTCATTCTTAATCCCATTCAACTCTCCTTTATCTTCTCTCTCTCTTCCTCCTGACCAATTTGGAACAATTTTCCAGTTATTAGAACGAATTCAAACTGGAATTAATAACAACGATCTTACCAGTTGTATAATGATGGACCTAACTAAAGCATTTGACAGTGTCCACCATGACATCTTATTGAAGAAGTTGGAAGCTATAGGGATACGAGGACTTCCGCTGGAGTGGTTCAGATCTTACTTGTCAGAAAGAGAACAGCGGGTGGTCTCGTATGATCAAACTTGAAGAAGTTGGAACCTATAGAGATACGAAGACTTCCACTGGAGTGCTTCAGATCTTACTTGTCAGAAAGAGAACAGCGGGTGGTCTCGTATGATCAAACTGGTGCTGAAGTTACTTCAGACTGGACAAAGGTTCTTCGAGGCGTCCCAGAAGGATCAATATTGGAACCTTTCCTCTTCATTCTATACATCAATGATCAGTGATAGAGGATCTACTAATCCTTTTTGCTGATGACTCTACTGCACTATTAACTACAAGAACTGGATTATCTATTGGAAGTAAATCGTTCTTTGCCAGCAATATATCTAGTCTATTGCAAATAGAATTAGCAGAAGACAGTATTTGGTACTCCAAAAAAATCTGTATTCTTCTGCCAATACTATCTGGTCTTCTATAATGAAGATCTAACCTTCAATTGGCACTAACTTGACTGTTGTCAATAGTATTCAGTCTTATGTGACGTACACAGTGAGGGTACAGAATCTAGTGTTCTGTCAAAAGTATCTAGTCTTCTGTCAGAAGTATCAAGTCTTATATGAGCATTAGTACTATTTAATTCTTTGTTCTATAGCATTTTATTCTGTTGTAATAGCGTCCATCATTTTGTTCTGTTCACCATCTTGCTTCTATAGTTCCATCTGGTTTATATATATCTAGTTTTTGGCTGATTTCTAAGAGTTTTCCGCCATTCTTCATCCTTTATTCCATCGAAACAACCCATCCAACGTAATATGACGTTGTCTGAATCCCTATACGCTGTATATAATTCATAATTATACTTTCTTCGTCATGTTCTTGGCTATATTTCCATCACGTCTCTAAATCTCTTCTACACCCAACCACCTCCAAGAGCATTGAGCATCTCCGCTTACCAAAAACCAGTACTATTCTCCATGATAGCGAAACACAAGTCCAACCCGTTCAACTCTCCTTTATCTTT
>NW_019282611.1:0-11433 GCF_000648695.1 Onthophagus taurus
GTCAGCTTAACCACGTGTTGTTTCACCTTTAGGGCGTCGCGCCATGTTTTACAGGCGTACAATACTTGTGACCATATCACTGCACTTATTATTTTTATTTTTCCCCCGTTTTTCAGCACTGGGGTGTTGTTTTCAGTACTGTTTTTTGCGCATTACGAACCATCAAAAGACGTTTAGTCCTTGGTACGAAGATAAATTATTTAGCTTATCTTTAGTGAATGAATTAAAAAGAATCCCTGAAAATGAGCGCCTTAGAGCTAAAATGGATATAATATCATAGCACAACATCAAGGTATGCGTTTCGAATTTCCTTCAGCAGCAAATCATATGTCGGAAAAATTTGGGCCTCCCAACAATATTCACATATTTATCCTACCCAACCCTATGCAACTTTTTTTTTGCGTAGAGGAGAAGAAAATCTTTATGACTGAGCCCCAACCGGATATGGCGCCTTATCTGATCCGATCGAGAGTGTGGGACTCTCCTGGCACAGATGTTGTTAGCCAGGCCTACCGTACTAAAAACTCCCCCTCTCTTTCCGGAATCGCCCATCGGGGCATTTCTTCGGGGTATCTCACTTCCTTCTTTCACCTTTCATAGGAGACTTTAAACATGTCTTCTTCTTCTTCTTTTTGCTTCTTCTTCACCCTACATTCTTTCTTTCATCCTTCCTCGGAAACTTAGCTTATTACGGAGCCGAAAATTTTATTTTTTGAAAATTGATTTAAATATCACTTACCGGCACGAGGGGGAGGATTCCCACTATTATGCCTTTCTTGCCATAAGAGCCTGTAAACTTTTCCTCTCGAGCTAGTGCATCAGGAACTCATTTGCTGAAGTCGAAATTACATTTGCCTTTTCTTTCCTTCGTAGGGTGTTCTCGTGCAAAGACATATAAATAATTACTTTTTGAAATACTTTTTATACCATACATACCGAGTCGTTGGAACCCTCTTCCCAGGTTCTCCCTTTTCCTCTCCTCTGTTTCTTTCTCGTTCATTATGTCAGTTAGAAGCTTAATTATTTCTTCTCCTTTCTCTCTTGTCCCTAACAACATTTCGTGAATCACCTCAATATACTCTCCCATCTCAGCCAGCTTCCGCATTCCATCGAAACGAGTGCATTCAACGATAGTAAGTTTTGGGGTATCTTCCACTCCGCATCCATACCAGCACAGATCTGATACTTCTTTTTTAATCTTCTTAAGATATTGTCCGAAAATGCCGTGTCCAATAATGGCTTGTGTTGCGTAATAGTTCGTACTGGGGCCTTTTTTTTTGCCACGTTTTTACATCTTTTATAAAATGACTCGCCCAGCGTGTGTACTGACTCCATCTCTCCTGCCAACGCCGGTATACTTCTTCTTTATTCTGCTGTCTATTTTCTCCCCTGGTCTCCCAGTTTCTCGCTCTCTCCCATACTAGTATATCATAGGGAAGACATAGTTTCCACCAACATTCCCACCGCTTCTGTCGAGACAGTTCTATACGCCGATGTTACGTATATTGCGATTTTTCTTTCTATAGATCTGAGCACGTTTTTATATTTTTTCATTCTCAGGACACACTCCCATGCAGGTGCTGCATACAAGGTCACTGATTCCACCACCTTTGCCAATAGCTGTCGTTTTGCTTGACTTGGTCCAACTAATCTAGGCTACCGGTGAGCGGGTTTATTATTCTTAAAGCTTTTTCTGCGGTTCGGCTTAGATGGGTAGTCATGCGCAGATCCTTGTCAACATGAACTCCCAAATACTTCACTGACTATCATCCACCCTTATCTCAATTTTCTGTAATTTCCGTTTGCCTTCCAATATAACCACTTCCGTCTTTTCTGGTGCCAATTGGAGGCCTATGTCATTTAAGCTCTTTTTTAACATCTTTATGCAGTACTCAGCTTTTTTTTTTTTTCACTTCTTCTGGGTTGGGTACTTTTACGACTAATGCCAAGTCATCTGCAAGCCCACTATCCTGACCCCCTTCAATCTATCCTTTCAATCTTCATTCTTATCACACATTCTTGTCATAGCACATATTCCACAACGTACCACCTATTACTGATCCATGTGGGACGCTGCATTTCATTTCGTTTTCTCACCCGTCGGGGAGAACAACAGTTCTGTCTGAGAGGTAGGACTTGACCAGTCTTCTCACCTCTTCTGGCGCACCTTTAAAGCGCACGACCTACTACCGCCCACGGCATCGAATTGAATGCATTCTTCACGTCTAATAAAATCATCGCCCCGTATCCGCGGTGAGTTAGTGATGTTTTCTTCCATTCTTGTGCTTCCTTTATTATGGTCATGAAGGCATCAACGTGTGGTATCGTTGAAGGGTTTTAGGTTTTTTAAATAAAAGAGTTTCTTCCCAACTACATGTGAATGTATTTTACCCAAAGGTTCGTACAATTCTGATGCTTACAAAAGCGTAATCAATTTTAAAGTATTACAGCAATAATGCTTACCACGGTAATACGGTTCAACGGACGATGACCTGATACTTATTAATTAAGTTGCTGANAAGACATATAAATAATTACTTTTTGAAATACTTTTTATACCATACATACCGAGTCGTTGGAACCCTCTTCCCAGGTTCTCCCTTTTCCTCTCCTCTGTTTCTTTCTCGTTCATTATGTCAGTTAGAAGCTTAATTATTTCTTCTCCTTTCTCTCTTGTCCCTAACAACATTTCGTGAATCACCTCAATATACTCTCCCATCTCAGCCAGCTTCCGCATTCCATCGAAACGAGTGCATTCAACGATAGTAAGTTTTGGGGTATCTTCCACTCCGCATCCATACCAGCACAGATCTGATACTTCTTTTTTAATCTTCTTAAGATATTGTCCGAAAATGCCGTGTCCAATAATGGCTTGTGTTGCGTAATAGTTCGTACTGGGGCCTTTTTTTTTGCCACGTTTTTACATCTTTTATAAAATGACTCGCCCAGCGTGTGTACTGACTCCATCTCTCCTGCCAACGCCGGTATACTTCTTCTTTATTCTGCTGTCTATTTTCTCCCCTGGTCTCCCAGTTTCTCGCTCTCTCCCATACTAGTATATCATAGGGAAGACATAGTTTCCACCAACATTCCCACCGCTTCTGTCGAGACAGTTCTATACGCCGATGTTACGTATATTGCGATTTTTCTTTCTATAGATCTGAGCACGTTTTTATATTTTTTCATTCTCAGGACACTCTCCCATGCAGGTACTGCATACAAGGTCACTGATTCCACCACCTTTGCCAATAGCTTTCGTTTTGCTCGACTTGGTCCAACTACTCTAGGCATTATACCGGAGAGCGCGTTTATTATTCTTAAAGCTTTTTCTGCGGTTCGGCTTAGATGGGTAGTCATGCGCATATCCTTGCAAATATGAACTCTCGGCATTATCCACCCTTATCTCAATTTTCTGTAATTTCCATTTGCCTTCCAATATAACCACTTCCGTCTTTTCTGGTACCAATTGGAGGCCTATGTCATTTAAGCGCTTGTTTAACATCTTTATGCAGTACTCAGCTTTTTTTTTTTTTCACTTCTTCTGGGTTGGCTGCTTTTACGACTACTGCCAAGTCATCTGCATAGCCAACTATCCCGACCCCCTTCTCAGTCTTCATTCTTATCACTGTGTCATAGCACATATTCCACAACGTACCACCTATTACTGACCCATGTGGGACGCTGCATTTTATTTCTTTTTCTCACCCGTCGGGGAGAACAACAGTTCTGTCTGAGAGGTAGGACTTGACCAGTCTTCTCACCTCTTCTGGCGCACCTTTAAAGTGCATGACCTACTACCGCCCATGGCATCGAATTGAATGCATTCTTCACGTCTAATAAAATCATCGCCCCGTATCCGCGGTGAGTTAATGATGTTTTCTTCCATTCTTGTGCTTCCTTTGTTATGGTCATGACGGCATCAACGGTACTCCTTCCTTTCCTGTACCCGTACTGTGCTTCAGATATTATCTTATTTTGTTCTAGGTGTTCTGTTGATCTGTTATTGATGATTCTCTCTAGTAACTTGCCAACTGCGCTTAACAGGCAAAGTGGTCTATATTTAGAATTTTTAGCCTTTCTCTATATTTTAGGAAATTTTCCTGTTTCAAGGCAACCGTTATACACGCTAAGAATCCTATGCAACCAACCCAATCTAACCCAACCCAACAAAACTCAAACAGTTATCGTTCTCAACCCAATTCTACCCTACCCAACCCAAAGATAACCAAATTAATCCGACCCAACGTAACCCAACAACTGCAGAGCGAGATGAAGCACCAGGCACGCCATTAACAGTTATTTCTAGCGATGAATCACAAATGGATTTGTTTTCAGCCTAACTAGGCCTATCTCAAAGGAGATAGGCCTAGCAGAATATCCATTGCTAGAGTTGGCGTTGTGCTTATCGCACCAGAGATTGCCAATCCAGCTACTCGTTGAATTCGTGAAAGTTTACTGATCATAGGTCTAACCACAGTCCCATAGTGCCAGTGCTGTCCTTCAGGGGTAAGACCCCAATTCATTCCATAAAAGGGTTTTGTCTAGGATTACTCCTAGATATTTGACTTCCATTGAGAAAGGAATTTCTTCACCTTGGTTAGTTGGGCAGATTAGTCCAATCCTTCGTCTCCTGGTGAAGGGTACAACGATTATCCTTGCGAGTTTATCGAGAGATTCTGCGCTTTACACCAAGCGCAAATGGTATCTAGGGTCACCTGGTGGACTTTGGATATCCTTAAATATAGGCAACCTAATATTCATTCATAATTTAAAAAAATAAATTAATCAAGATCAAAATTCGACTCCTTTAATTGTTTCAATTAATTCCCCATGTGTTGGATTTTCCACTTACTTGTGTTATGGTATAAAAATTCATTAGTGTTAAAAAGTAATGAATTTTTTTCATAAATTTTAACAACAAAAAAAAAATGATATGAATAAAATGGAAATATTTATTTAAAATAATAATTAAACAACATTGAAACATGTCGATTCGATTTTTTGTTGAAATAGTAATTAATTTGCTAGATAATAAATTTATCAATAAATTACGATTATTTTATGGCCATAATAATTTAGTTAATAAAACCACAACAATTAAGCTACATCTTAATAATAACAATAATAAAAACCTACAAGATTTTATTTTAATTATCTTAACGTAGACACACACACAATTTATTAAAAATTATAATAACTAACTAATAAAAAAAAAAACGTTCGTATCACAATTCAAATTCACAAAAGTAATTAAATTAATATTTATTTTGAGTAATTTTCTCTACATATTTTTTTATGTGCAGCTCAAATTTAATTGATTCATTTTTATATTTTATGTTCTTTAAACGTTAAATCAATCTAAGTTTTTTTTTCTTCATAATTTGTACTTCTCCATTTCAAAAGCTGCATTTTCTATACCAAGAAATTGAGATCGCAAAGTTCCATCTTCATTTGAAATAACTCCGTTTTCTTGTTTATTTTCGGATTTTTCCAAATCTTGATTAATTTTAGACTCTTTGGCTTCCTTTTTATGCTGAATATACATCCACCCAAAAATTATTACAGCCGGAATTGTTAAAGCCCCTCCTAACAACAAAAAAGCCCCCGGCATTGTATCCATTGTTGCCGCGTAAGTCGCGCTGTACATAGGACCATACACTAAAGGCATTAAAGCTTCGCAAACACCGAATAAAGAATTAACTTTACCTGAAATGAATTCATAAATATATGAGGAGTTAATTAAATAAAAATCGAACCTAATTCTTCGGTTGGAACTAATTTAGAAGCGATCGATCTCATCGCGATAAATGAAGTCCCGTTAAAGATTTCGACGATGGCTCCTAAATAAAAAACTAAAGATGTTTTTGCGAAAGTGTAAACGAAACTTGATAACACTTTGCTCATGCTAGAAATTACGCCGATTAAAGCATCATCAATTCGCATTATTTGGCTGAAAAGTCCCACTGAAATTCCAGTTCCTAAAAAAATAATTTATTAAAAAATTTGAATTAGTACAAAAAAAAAAAAATATGCAACATAGTGATATCTAGAGCAAATTAGTACTATCTAGCACTGTTACTAGAACTAATACTAGATTAGCCGTCTTAACAGACGCATGGCTAAACCGGAATTTTTCTAGTTCTAGCTCTAGTGTTAGTTCTAGTTTTAGTTCAATAAAAATATGCAATATACTGATTTCTATTGCAAACTAGCACTATCTAGTACTGTCACTAGAACTAACACAAGACCTAGAACTAGAAACATTCGGGTTTAGCCGTACGTCTCTCAAGACGGCTAAACCCGAAGGATTCTAGTTCTAGGTCTTGTGTTAGTTCTAGTTTTAGTTCAATAAAAATATGCAATATAGTGATATCTAGTGCAATCTAGCACTATCTAGTACTGTCACTAGAACTAACACAAGACCTAGAACTAGAAACATTCGGGTTTAGCCGAGCGTCTCTCAAGACGGCTAAACACGAAGGATTCTAGTTCTAGGTCTTGTGTTACTTCTAGTTTTAGTTCAATAAAAATATGCAATATACTGATATCTAGTGCAAACTAACACTATCTAGTACTGTCACTAGAACTAACACAAGACCTACAACTAGAATCATTCGGGTTTAGCCGTCTTGAGAGATGTGCGGCTAAATCCGAATGTTTCTAGTTTTTGGTCTAGTATTGCACTAGCACTATTACTAGAACTAACACAAGACTAGAAATAATACTTAAATGAAGACTTGAAGACTTAAAGAAATAAATAAGCTAGAAACATTCGGGTTTAGCCGTGTGTCTTCAGACGCACGGTTAAACCCGAAACTTTCTAGTTCTAGGTGTAGCGTTAGTTCTAGTTTTCGTTCAATAAAAATATGCAACATGGCAATATCTAGTGCAAATTAGTACTATCTAGCACTATCACTAGAACTAACACAAGACCTAGAACTAGAAACATTCAGGTTTAGCCGTGCATCTCTCAAGACGGCTAAACCAGCATGATTCTAGTTCTAGGTCTTGTGTTACTTCTAGTGATAGTGCTATTGCAATACTAGAACCAACACTAGACCGAGAACTAGAAACATTCGAATTTAGCCGCACGTCTCTCAAGACGGCTAAATCCGAATGATTCTAGTTGTAGGTCTTGTGTTAGTTCTAGTGATAGTGTAAAACTAGAACTAACACTACACCTAGAACTAGAACTAAACCCGAAACTTTCCAGTTCTAGTTCTAGAGTTAGTTCTAGTTTTCGTTCAATAAAAATATGCAACATAGCGATATCTAGTGCAAACTAGTACTATCTAGCATTCTAGATACTATAGAACCGAATAGACTGATAGAACTAGTCTATTCGGGTTTAACCATGATCTCTTCAGATGGCTAAACACGACTGTTTCTTGTTCTAGGTCTGGTATTAGTTCTAATTTAATTCAAGAAAAATATACAACAATCTAACAATGAATAACAATTAAAACTAGAAAGTTTCGAGTTTAGCCGTGCATTTTCAGACGAATCGAACTTTTACTATACCTATAAATCCAGTTATCATGTTGTAAGCTGAAAAAATGCTAAAATCGAATTCGTCCCAATTGAATCTGTATCTAGTAAATAAATACATCACGACCATTTCGCCTAAAAAGAAATGTAGTAATTAGAACTTTAGATATTTAGTATTTAGAACAAAAGTTCAAATTGGAAAAAAAGAGGCTAGTCATTAAATTGTCATGTTATTCAAAACCTGTTATTTGATTTTAACCAACCGTTGTTATTTCTCACGAACATCAAGCCGGATATTAAACATTTTCGAACACGATGGATGTACGTCGTTGTATAACCATCGATAAATCCTTGTTTTTTTTTTGACCTCTCTATTTATTTTTTTATTCTCTATGTATAATTTTGTGGTTGAATAGTGTCCTCATCTAAATAACTAAAGCTAATAATATTACACCGTACCGAATCCAAACATTACTATTATGTAATCTATTCACAACATAGGTAACTTGTTACTGAGCGGATTTTAAATGAGAAAAAAAAACAATTTTAAAGCAGCTGATTTGATAAATCAGGGTCAAAACCAATGCCGTAATTGGTACTTTACCAGTTTTATTTATTTCCCAGTAAATTATTTTTAAACGCATTCTCGTTTTCTATGCAAAATTACAACACAAATTCGATTTTGCACAATCGATGTTCTTAACTGACTAAAAAAGAGACCAATAGTTCAACGTTCGCTTGTGACATTATTAAAGTTGTTGTAGCAAAATTCGATTCTTCATAAAATAATAAATTATAAATAAATGCAATCCGAGGTAATCTTTCTAAAACGATTTGATGAAAACTCTCTGGATGAACCCGAGTGCAATAAGCGCAATTTTAATTTGTCGTTTCCTTATTTTTTACGATTGTACTGTCCTTGGCACTGTATCTGGTTTCTAAGTAAGCTTAAATTACATAGTTGTCGATTAGATCGTATTTGATTACACGGTAACCGTTCAAAAAATTGCAGAAAAAAGTGATTAAAAAAAGATTAACCATAATCATTAGAATCGGTTGTTAAGATAACAATTAAATGTAATTTTTGTATAATTATTTGTTTAAAAAGGAATGGTTGAATTTTGTGCCATGCGCAAAGCTCAAAGTACAAATTGCAAAAACGTCCACTTTAAAGTTAATCTTAATGTTATGCAGAATTAATGAGACAATTTTCCAGAAAAGAACCTTGTAGTAACTTGATTATTTTGATGAAGATTCTACAAAAATAAATCATATAAACAAGCGTGTTTTTTTCATATTTTCGAAGAATTTGGTGCGAAATGGAATAAAATTATAATTAATACAACGTTTGCGAATTAAATTTGCTTCTTATTTTATCGCAATATCTTAATTTATTCTTAAGATACGATTTTTTAAAATTTTCATTGACATAATCACCTTGATATCGAGATGCTTCTATTAAAAAAACCCAATGATTTAAAAAAATCTCTTTATCACATTGAAATCTTATTAAATTTCATTTAAATTACTGCTTATTTCATCTTAATATCTCAATTAGTTTTTGAGATATAATTTTTTAAAGATGGTGGGGTTTAAAATTACATGATTTTGCAAGGTTGAATTTAAAAAATCATTATTCCAACGTTTTTGTATTTAAAGAAATGAGGTTCGATGTATTTTATATTAATTAAATTTGCTTTAAAGTGCTTCTTATTTCATTGCAATATCTCAATCGGTTCTTGAGATACCATTTTTTTTAAATTTTCATTGACATAATCACCTTGATTATCGAAATGCTTGTATTCAAAAAATGCTAATAATTTAAACAAATTCTCTTCATCACATTAAAACCTTATTAAATTTCATTTAAATTGCTGCTTATTTCATCTTAATATCTCAATTCGTTTTTGAGATATGATTCTTTAAATATGGTGGGGTTCAAAATTGCGTGATTTTGGTTTTGCAGGGTTGAATTTAAAAAATCATAACTCCAACATTTTTGAATTTAAAGAAATGAGCTTCGATATATTTAATATTAATTAAATTTGCTTTAAAGTGCTTCTTATTTCATTGCAATATCTCATTTGGTTCTTGAGATATGATTTTTTTAAATTTTCATTGACATAATCACCTTGATTATCTATCTAGATGCTTGTATTCAAAAAATCCTAATGATTTACACAAATTGTCATCATGACATTAAAACCTTATTAAATTTCATTTAAATTGCTGCTTATTTCATCGTAATATCTCAATTAGTTTATGAGATATGATTTTTTTAAGATGGTGGGGTTGGGTTAAAAATTGCGTGATTTTGGATTTGCAAGGTACAATTTAAAAAATCATAACTCCAACATTTTTGAATATAAAAAAATGAGCTTCGATATATTTAATATTAATTAAATTTGTTTTAAAGTGCTTCTTATTTCATTGCGATATCTCAATTGGTTCTTGAGATATGATTTTTTTAAATTTTCATTGACATAATCACCTTGATTATCGAGAAGCTTGTATTCAAAAAATTCTAATGATTTAAACAAATTCTTTTCATCACATTAAAACCTTATTAAATTTCATTTAAATTGCTGCTTATTTCAGCGTAATATCTCAATTAGTTTATGACATATGATTTTTTAAAGATGGTGGGGTTAAAAATTGCGTGATTTTGGTTTGCAGTGTTGAATTTAAAATATCATAACTCCAACGTTTTTGAATTTAAAAAAATGACCTTCGATATATTTAATATTAATTAAATTTGCTTTAAAGTGCTTCTTATTTCATTGCGATATCTCAATTGGTTCTTGAAATACGATTTTTTAAAATTTTCATTGACATAATCACCTTGATTATCGAAATGTTGTATTCAAAAAATCCTAATAATTTAAACAAATTCTTTTCATCACATTAAAACCTTATTAAATTTCATTTAAATTGCTGCTTATTTCAGCGTAATATCTCAATTAGTTTATGACATATGATTTTTTAAAGATGGTGGGGTTAAAAATTGCGTGATTTTGGTTTGCAGTGTTGAATTTAAAATATCATAACTCCAACGTTTTTGAATTTAAAAAAATGACCTTCGATATATTTAATATTAATTAAATTTGCTTTAAAGTGCTTCTTATTTCATTGCGATATCTCAATTGGTTCTTGAAATACGATTTTTTAAAATTTTCATTGACATAATCACCTTGATTATCGAAATGTTGTATTCAAAAAATCCTAATAATTTAAACAAATTCTTTTCATCACATTAAAACCTTATTAAATTTCATTTAAATTGCTGCTTATTTCAGCGTAATATCTCAATTAGTTTATGACATATGATTTTTTAAAGATGGTGGGGTTAAAAATTGCGATATCTTCATTGACATAATCATCTTGATTATCGAGATGTTTGTACTTAACAGATCCTAATGATTTAAAAAAAGTTTTCTTATCACATTAAAACCTTATTAAATTTCATTTAAATTGCTGCTTATTTCATGGCGATATCTCAATTAGTTTTTGAGATATGATTTTTTAAAGATGGTTTGGTTTAAAATTGCGTGATTTTGGTTTTACAGGGTTGAATTGAAAAAATCATAACTCAAACATTTTTGAATTTAAAGAAATGAGGTTCGATGTATTTAATATTAATTAAATTTGCTTTAACGTGCTTCTTATTTCATTGTGATATCTCAATTGGTTCTTGAGATATGATTTTTTAAAGATGGTGGGGTTAAAAATTTTGGTTTGCAGTGTTGAATTTAAAATATCATAACTCCAACATTTTTGAATTTAAAGAAATGAGCTACGATATATATAATATTAATTAAATTTGCTTTAAAGTGCTTCTTATTTCATTGCGATATCTCTATTGGTTCTCAGATGGTTCTTCAGATACGTTTTTTGTTTCAATTTTTTACGATTTACTAATAATAAATAGCATATTATTTACTTGAA